>PVJH01004682.1:0-122140 GCA_004026705.1 Nesogale talazaci
CTGTCCAGGGAGCCCTGCCCAGGACCCAGGGCGCCCGCGGGCAGGAGCAGAGAAGGAACCATGTCCCCCGACTGCCCGCGCTTCTGGGTCCTCGTGGTCCTGGGAGCCAGCTGGGCAGGCTGGGGGAGGCCAGAGGCCGAAGCCGCACAGCTAAGGCAGTTCTACGTGGCTGCTCAGGTCATCAGCTGGAACTACAGACCTCAATCCACAGAGTTCAGGTAACTCGTGTGTGCTGCTCCGGGGGGCAGAACGGTCTTTTTTTCCAGAGAGCATTCCCTTTCAACTCCAAGGCTTAAAAAAAATTTTTTTTTCTTAAAAAATTTTAGGTTGTTTTAAAAACATCAGGTAAGTAAATGCAATTTAAAGGCGAGTATAATGAGTAAAAGGTGGGGTAGGAGGGCTGAATTGGACGCTAATTGCAAGGTCAGCAGTTCAAAACCATCAGCTGCTCGGAGGGAGAAAGAGCAGGCTATGGCCTCCTGTTAGAGATTTTCGGTCTCGGAAAGCCACTGAGGGTTGATCTACTATGTCCGTTAGGGTCCGACACTCTGAGTTGGCATTAACGGAATGGCAGCAAGTGTGGGGTGTTGTTATCATGAGCAGAATATACTGCACTAACTGTCGCTGTCATCCGGGCCATGCCACAGGACAGGGCAGATCTGTCCCTGTGGGTCTCTGAGACTGGGGCTCTTTATGGACATAGAAAGCCTTGTCTTCGGCCGTGGAGCGACTCGTGTTTTCCTACTGCTGACCTTGCAGGCTGGCTGCCCGACAGAGATCCCACCAGGGCTTCAAAAGTCACCGGGATGCTAATGTTGTCCTCAGTGCTGGGCAGAATGATAACATTCAGGGGATAGAGAAGTTATCCCACTTGATTGCCTCTAAATGCTGCCACTCTTCCCAGAGTGTGCTGTGAATGGTCTTATTAGTGTCACTGTTGGCTTATTGATTCCAAAGCACGAAGCACCCATCCCTAGCTCCCCCGCGTACCTTTCCTGCTAACTCCTTGCAGACTTTGAGGACTCTACATCTTCATCTGAAGGTAAAGTGGGTCAACGCTCGGTTGACGGCATGGACCCATGAATTGCTTCGCGGGAGAAAGGTGTGACAGTCTGCTTGAGTGAAGATGAGTCCCTTAAAAACCGTTTGGGGCAGTTCGACTCTGTCCTACAGGCTTGCTGTGAGTCATGCTTGAATCAGCGGCAGGAGATAGCTTTTTGTTAAACTACCAGCTAAGTGTTAAACTACCAAGTTAGAAGGTTGCCCATTTGAAGCCACCAGTAGCACCACAGGAGAGGGGGTCTGGAGACCTGCTACCTCTGTAAAGCCGCACTTGAAATGCCCGTGGAGCAATTCCATCCTGCATCCCACCCCCCACCCCCGGTGACCTGAGATGGATTCTGCTCACTCACTCATTGTCATCACGCGAATGCTGACTCCCAGTGGGTTTCTGAGTCTGTAACGATTTACCAGAGGAGAAAGCCCAGTCTTTCTCCCGTGGAGCACTGGTGATTTTGAACTGCCCACCATGCTGATCGCAGACCAAAGCATCCCACTATACTGTTTGGAGTCTACTGCACAGCAACCACCAACAACCACATTTTACAGAACTTCTAGTTGCCTGTTCTTTATTCTATTGTCCACACATCTTCATCTTCTAAAGTTATAGATGAACACCGTGTCCATCGATAATTTGACCAGGTGATTTAATGACAATCGCCATAATTTTTTTTCACTTTCTAAAATAAATAGCTTTCAAAACATCCTCAGTCCATAGAAATGCAAGTTTTATTTTTTCCTCTTCTCTCCCACTATACTTCATATCGGACTTATCTTAGGTTTGGATCGTGATGCTTCATGTTTCTCCCACTTTTGGTCACTCTCTGGGATACGGTCTACCCTGGCTACCTTATTATGCTCAATGTCAAAAAGCATGTGCTACGATGAGGAGGTTTAAGTCATTTAAAACGCCACATTGGAGTTGCAAGTGATTTTTTTTTCTAACTGAAAAATGAAAGACAAGACTGCCCACAAATAAACTAAATCATAGGGTCTATTCAACATTCCCAGCTAGTCATATTTTTGTTTTAATAGTTAACTTCCTAGTGTGACTCAATTTTTTTTTTACTGAACACCACAGCTTAAAGGATTGAGAAAGATGTGTTCCTCATTTATAATTACAAAACCAGGGTTATCTGCCAAGAATTAATGTAACATTTTGAGAAGGCTTTAAGGCACCACATCAACACTGAAAAAAAATCCATGGTAACTAAGTTCTTTAGAGGGCACGACACCCTGTCTTGATCATAGAGCAATACGAAATTCTCTTTTGAATATTTCACTAGAAATATTGTATTTCAAGGTTCTACAGTGGGTCATACCCACACAATTGGAGAGCTGCCATTATTAACTAAACCTTGCACAGAAAATAGCGTCCTTCTAACAGAAACTTTCCTGCTCATGGATAGGAAATGAACATAGTTACTGGCTTTCCTGTGCTCATACTTAGGAGCTGGTGATCCCAGCTCTGTGGTTAGTCCAGAAAAGATGAAGGGAAATATTGAAGAACTGCCTTGGGCAAAGGCCTGATTTACGTGGTGAGTCTGTAGAAAACCAGGACTGGTCACCCCTTCGCCGCAATTTGTGGCAGGATGTTGGGAACGCTGGCAAGAGTCATTCCCCTGATTATCCACGACTGAGTCAAGGCTGTCAAAAGAAAGTTCAGACCCACAGTCAATATTTTGAAAGCTCAGCTCATGCCAGTTCTCTCTGGTGCTTTCATATGGACAGTTTAATCGGGGTTTCTTGCCTGTTAAACAAGAAACTTGTTTACATTGCCCTGCTTCGAGAGCTGAACAAGTTTCATGAAAGGAAAACCACAGAGACATAGTCCATTCTGACCCATAGCGACAGTGTTAAAGGGGAAAAAACCCTACCTGGATCTGTGCCACCCTCACAGTTACTGAGATGTCTGAGCCCAGTGTTGCATTCTATGGATCAAATATAGATGGTTGCTGCTGTGCAGAATGTGTACCGGAAAACACAGAGCACACACCATCTCAAGAGGTCCGCCAGGAACCATTTAGGGACATGGAGTTGTGTGGCCCTTCTGGCCCTCCTTTTCAGATTTCTGGCCGCTCGTTGGCATCAGCTTACTGCCCCTGAAGCCCCTCTCCCTTCTTTTGAATTACTGCTGCCGATTTGATCTTGTGTAGATGGTTCTTAAGTCGCTCGTGGTGGTGCTGTGGGTTAGGCACAGGGCTGCTAACCGACAAATCAGCAAACCTATCCATCACTCCCGGGCCAAAGAGAGGGCTGTCCAAACCCATGTGGTTTGCAGTCTCCATAGCCCTCTCTAGGGTTGCTATGGGTGCCAATCAACTTGACAGTGGTGGGTTTGGGTGAGATAAGTAGTTCTTACCATAATGTTTTTTTGCAGAAGATAGAGATCTGCACACTTAATGCATCGGCTATCAGCAGACCAAGACCGTTAAGAGGGGAAATGGGTCTAGCATATATCCTCAAGGTCTGAGTTGAATGTTTTTGACAATATTTGAGGACATTTATTCAGTCACTTACATATATGACACTGGATTTTCTTAAACATATTTTTTTCCAAATAAGCACAATATGCCAACATATTTCACCTTTACCTTTCTACTGAGGGAAAGGCACCCCTCAGAGGCAAAAGGAATGTTCCTGTGATTACTTAGGTCTTGCGAAAGTTCATGGAGACCAGGAGTTTATGTCCGTAACCAGTCATCAAAACCTGACAGAACTGACAAGAATTTAATTCCAAAACAATTACAAATAATTTGTTGAGAAATTCCTACCATGGAGATATCAGTTCCAAACACCGTTTCTGGTGATCCATTGTAGAAGTGCAGCTCAGTTGAAAGTCTGTCCAATGTTTTGCCTGCAGGCACGAGACTTTCCGAGAGGAAGACCTGAGCCCCGACCTAGAAAAATCACTTGATCACTTTCATGGTCTCTCTTGCGTGGCAATTTTTAACTGGATTAATGAACTGTGACTTGGAAATTTTTTTTTCCATCCTAGGGTTCTTCCTTTATGCTTTTATTATTTTAAAAATCATGTTAATACATCTCATAGATGAAAAACCTACCATGCATATTATTTTAGTTCATCTCATTTATAATGCTTTCAAAATTATATCATAGTTACCACTCACTCAGTACTCATACTGTGTCATTAAACCCTTTGCATGCATCACCTTACTTAATACCACAGTTCCAAATGGAGATTATATTTCTATTCCCATTTTACAGTTGTAGAAACAGAGACACAAATAGATTAAGCCAACTTTTCAAGATTACACAGTGAATAAGGGGTGGAAACCAGATTCAAAACCAGTTACCAAGTCTATAGGCTGAGTTCTTAGTCACTGTGCTGTATGGATTCATAATGATCCTACAGGGCAGGGTAGAATTGCATTTGTAGATTTCTGAGTGTAAAAAGCCTCATCTTTCTTCCAGGAAGTGACAGGTGGTTTTGAACTGCTGACCTGGTGGTTAGCAATCCAAATCAGAGCCCATTATGCCACAAGGGCTTCGAAATCAACTTGGTCGATGCTAATTTTGTCCCCAATGTTGATATCATGTATCATTCTGGGGATATAGAAAGTATTAACCTCGATAACGTCTTGATGCGTATAGGGTCACTATGAGTTGGTATCAACTTGATGGCAGTTTCTTTTTTCATGTTACATGGACGTCATGGTTAGTGTAGTTGGTTTCAGCTGTGCCCTAATGATATCTGAGCCACTCCCTCTAGGGTTAGAAGCATAGCAAAACTAATCTGGGTAGTTTTCTCCAATTCTTTTCTTTTTTAAAGGCTTTAAAAGCATATTATTCAGTGATTCCCCCCCCCCCCAAAAAAAAGCATATTCTTTTTTTGGGGGGTGGCATCACTGCCCTCTGGTGGGAGTAGGAGGCCCAGCCTTGCTCCTGGAGAGCTGCTGCTGGATTTGAACCATCAGTCCAGTGGGCCACAGTCTCGCACGCAACCACTACAACACCACCAGGGCTCAGCCCTAAAAGCATATTTTATTGCTAGTTAGATTTATTTATTTAGTTGGAGCTTTGGATTTTTTTTAAGTTCTTGCATACTCTTTATTTATTTATTAATCATTTTATTGAGGACTCATACAACTGTTATCACCATCCATACATCCATCCGTTGTATGCAAAGCACATTTGTACATTTGTTGCCATCACCATTCTGAAAACATTTTCTTTCCACTTAAGCCCTTGGTATTCGCTCCTCCTTTTTCTACTCCCTTCCCGCTCCCCCCTCCCTCTTGGGAAATTGATAATTTATAAATTATTACTATTTTGTCATATCGAACACTGTCTGATGTCTCCCTTGACCCACTTCCCTGTTGAGGAAGAAAGCTCCAGGGAGGAGGTTATATGTAGATCCTTATAATCGGTTCCCCCTTTCTACTCCACCTTCCCTCCACCCTCCCAGTATACCACTCTCCCCACTGGTCCTGAAGGGGTCATCTGTGCTGGATTCCCCATGTTTCCTGTTCCTCTCTGTACCAGTGTACATCCTCTGGTCTAGCCTGATTTGTAAGGGAGAATTCTTCTTTTTCTTTTTAGCTTAAGACAAAGTGTAGACTTCGTGCCTCATCTTCAGAGGAGCAGAAGAAAAGACAGGGAACTAGTCCAATCCCCTGCCTGTTTCCCGGTCCCTGGATTTCTTTGCTGTGGATGCAGCGTCTCAGGTCCTGTGTCTGCCACTCACTGATAGTGACTCCTTGGACAAGCATTTTATATTTTTGAGACTTGATTTTGTCATTTGATTTTTTTTCCTCCTTGATTTCTCTGCATCGTGACCCTAGAGTGCAGACTAGACCTGCTCCTTTGGGTTTGCAAGGCTCTAAATCTTTTCCAAAAGAGGAAATGATGGCTGAGAACTGCGAACCTTGCAGCTCGTGCTCAACACCTAACCCCCTTATACCAGCAGGACTCCTTGTAATGGGTTTAAATCAACAGCAAACCCCAAGTGGACTGCCATCGAGTGGATCATGATTCACAGCACCCCTCGAGGAGGATAGAGTTGAATTGCCCCCAGGGGTTTCTGAGACTCTATCTTCTTATGGGCCTGGAAGGCCTACTCTTTCCTGAGGCGCAGCTGGTAGTTTCCAACTGCTGACCACCATGGAAGGAAAGCTCCCAGGAAGGACAAATGGTTAGCACGCTGGGCTGCTAAAAATGGTCCCATGTTTGAATCTCAGAAGAGAGAGGAAGTGCTCTGCTTCCAGACAAGTCAACCTTGAAAGCCCTGTGGAGCACCTTCTCCTCTGACATACAGGCATCATCGAGAGTCAGAATCGACGGAAGAGCAATGAATGACATACATAGAATTGCTATGACAATGAAATCTTTTTGAAGAGCTTATTAATGTGCACAAAACCTGTGAAAGCCAGACTAGTATTAGGTGGAAATCGGAAAGAGAAAGAAAACTAAAATTAAAACTAAAATTTCCCACTAAAACAAGAGGGAGAAAACCGGTAAGACTATATCCTGTCAAAGGCAGACTACTTGCAAGACCTGGAACAATGAGGCAGTTCCCCTGAGTTCTGGCTCTCACAGGTTTCATTGTAGTTCATTAGCTTCATCTAGTGTCCATGTTTAGAAAAGCTTGAGTGTCTAGCATGCAATAAAATTATTGTGATTTCTACCGAAATTCTGAGGACATGGGAGTCTACCTTTTCCCAGGATGAGTAGATGTCATGCAGAGTTGAATGCACCCTATTTCAAATAAGTTTGTATTTCATTTCCAGCTTAAAGACTTCTGGAACTTCCTTTAAGAAAATTGTTTACAGAGAGTATGAAGCATATTTTAAGAGAGAAAAACCCCGATCTAGCATTTCAGGTAAGCCTGTGATACAAATATGTTTTTAATTTTTAAAGATACAATTTTTTTCTTAAATCATTTTATTGGGGGCTCATACAACTCTTATCACAATCCATATGTACATCCATTGTGTCAAGCACATTTGTACATTTGTCGGTATTAGCATTTTCAATACATTTGTTTTCTAGTTGAGCCCTTGGAAGATACAATTTCTTTAGACAATTTGACATTCATGCCTATCTAAAATAGCCACTTGGTAACATTTTCTAGAAACACATACCAGTGTTTTGAACCAGGATGAATTATATATAATTCACAGGATCCAAAGCAAAGTGAAAATGTGAAATTTCTTGTTTGTATTATTGAGAATTTCAAAACAGAGACAGCAAATCATTAAACCAGAAGGCCCTTTGGAACTCAGGTCCTTGTGCAATTACTTGCATAGGGCACACACCTGCAAAGGTAGCCTTGCTTTTAATGTTGACTGAAATAGCTAACCAGAAATTTGGGGGGCCCAAGAAGTTTAATTCACTCATATGGAGTGGCTGTTATCAGCTGGTGTGAACCAGGCAGGTATTGTGGATGCAACATTGAATACAACAGACACAGAGGCTGCCCTGAGGGAGCTTATGGTCTAGTTTAATAAGCGCAGAGGTGCCGGAACAGAATGATAATTTGCTTCCCTCTGGTTATATAGACAAGGACTTGGCAAACTTTTAAGACAAAAGAACCAATCCTGTCCCTCACAGCAATTGAAAAATCATTCAAGAGCTAGAATATACTTTTACAAACAAATGAAATCATCATTGTATGAATAATATCCTCTAAAATTAAAAAAATCATTTTATTGGGGACTCATGCAGCTCTTATCACCATCAATCCATCCATCCATCCATCCATCCGTTGTGTTCAGACACGTATGTACATGTGTTGCCATCATCATTTCCAAAACATTTTCTTTCTACTTGAACCTCCTCTACTTGAACCTCAGCTCCTCATTTTCCCCTCTCTTCCTCACCCTCCCTCCCACATGAATCCTTGATAACTGATGAATTATTACTGTTGAAACATCCTTTAAATTTTTTCTAATGTACATCAGAGCCACATGTCTCATCCAGAGAAACCATGCCTGGGCCATTCTTTTGTAGTTATCTGTCCTGCCTATTTTCCTGCTTTGTTTAGATACACATAATAGCTGTGTTACATTGGGTTCTCTAAAGGAGAAAAAACAGTGAGCTTGGATGTGTTTGTATCTAGATAGAGATTGATCTGAAGAAATGCCTTACCCAGGTGTAGAAGGAAGAAAGTTCAGCCTGGTTCAAGTCAGGCTATTCCCTGACTCGTGCAAGTGGACAAACAGGTAGCAGGGTGATGAAACTGAGGTGACAGGGGGCACAGGCTAGCAGATGGAGAAGTAAATGAACCTGAAGTTGGATGAATGACTCCATAGTCCACCGAAGCTCCTGGGATTGGTAAGCTGTGCTACAGAAAATGAGGAACCAGATGCAAGGATCTAGCTCCAGCAGAAGGCAGAGGGGCAAAGGGACTCTACTCAGTCTCTTTCTTACACAAAAAGCTGCACCCCAAGGATTTTTTCATCAGACTTGGCTTGGAACCAATTGAGAGTTTGGGCTCCACTCCTAGCCTTACCCAGTAGTACAGAGCTGACATAAATCCTTAACCAACAGAGACCACGTCTTGTCTATTGGACACCCGTGCACAGTTCTTTAATTGTGCTGTACGTAGGGTCGCTATAAATTGGAACCAACAAGATGGCACTAGCAGCAGCAACAGCAATCTCAACGATCACCTCTGTTTCAAACCTCTGTTTGAAACACCTCTGTTTCGCCTCATCTACTCACCAACCAAAGACAATAACGCAAACATTCTGGTGCCTAGCATGGTATGACTAACATGTGTGCAACCAAAACTTCACTAACCCCATTTTCACTGCATATTTTATAAGTGAATAAAAGGAAAATATCTGGTGCATACATACAAAGAGGAATTGCCTATAACAATTACAGCCCTCGTTTCTACAGCTGGTCATATGGCTGGGATGTTGAGCTGTATTTTTCCACTACCCATCCCATCGTTCTTTTGCTGTCAGCAAGTACCTCCTCTGGTCATGGTTCTTTGCCTGGTAGTGTGATCCAAATCTTCATTCCTGAAGAGTCTCAGCTATTAGTAGTCAAATTGAGCTGCTGTAGTTGACCTTTGACTTTAATCACAGGGCATGGTTGCACTAAGAGATGACTTAAGAAATCTCCAGAACTCCAGGCATTTTCTTCTCTACCTCCATTATGCAATATTAATGCAGTTTCCCCTTGGACATCATGATCAATCATATCACTAAATACAGTAATACCTTCTTTGCCTGTTGATCCAGAGGCACGAGGAGTCCTAAATATCCAGGAGGCATGCTTAGCTTCCAGTTCAATGGAAACCATGCTTTGTCTCCAGATAGTGTATTTCCCTTTGCCACTAAGACCTCCAGACCTGAAGATGGAGGAGTGGCAGGAGCAGGAACACAATGAGTGGTGAGTGGGTCATTAGGAGCAACAGTGAGTGGTGTCACTCCTGTTTCTAGTCCTTGGTTCCTGGACCTGGACTTAGCTCTTGGAGAAAATGCACCATATATTGGACAGTGGTTTAGATCATACACAGCCTCCTGAAGAACATTGCCACAATCTTACAAGGTGTTGCCACTAAGCTGGTGCCATAATTGTGTCCATTCCATCCTTCTAGCAAACCAGCTGCTTCAGGCTAATGGGGAACATGGTAAGATCAGTGGATTCTATGAGGATCGGCCTACTGCCACACTTCATTTGCTGTGACAATGTGTCCTGGGATCTGAGGCCATACTGTGCAGGATGCTCTATCAGTGGATGAGACATTCTGTTAACGCCACAAATGGTAGTTTTGCCAGAAGCATGGCAGGCAGGGAAAGCAAATCCATACTGAGAATAAGTGTCTGTCTCAGTAAGAAGAAAGTTCTGCCCTTTCTGTGAAAGAAGTGGTCTTATGTAATCAAGCTGTAACCAACTTACTGGTTGACTCCCCCACCCTAAATCTGCTCCCCTCCAAGTAATGCTCCCATATCTTGAACTCAATGTTAGTCTCTGCTGCTGGCAGATAGGGCACTGAGCAATAGCAGTAACCACGTTAGGCTGGGTAATTGGAAGTCCATGTTGCAGAATCCCCACATAGCCTCCATTCACGCCATCATGGTCACTTTGTTCAAGAACCCATTGGGGAAGAACAGGAGTGGCTGGGGGGAAAGGATTACTTGTTTCCACAGAATGTGTCATCCTATCCACTTGATTATTAATACTCTCCTCTGCAGGGGTAATCCTTTGGTGAGCATTCACACAACACACAAATATCTTCACTTTTCTGCCCATTCAGAGGGGTCTGTCAGCATAGCTCTTTCCCAGACATCCTTGTCACCAATTTTCCAATCATGCTCTAAGTCCCTGATCGTCTAACCATGCTCTTGGTCACAGCACATGAATCAGTAAGAAGCTGTACATTTGACCATTTCTCCTTCCAAGCAAACTGAGCGACCAACTTTGGCACTCAACATTCTGACCATTGGGAAGCTATCCCTTCACCACCATCCTTCAGAGGGTTCCAGAAAAGGGCTATAGTGCTGCTGCTTCAGTTCATTTTCAAGTGGTAATTGTATGTTGTGCTGAACCATGAGTAAGTACATCAAGTAAAAGTATTCTGTTGCTCTGTCAATGAACTCACCAAAACATGCTGCGAGAAAGGTGGTACAGGATACAGGTGGTACAAGCGACAGAGGTGGAGATCATAGACATTGGGGCCACTTCTTCATGCAACTTGCTTATACCTTCAGTCCCTGTTATAGTCCAATCTTCTATATCCATCCACTTCCATTTAATGATGGAGTGCTGCCGCACCTGTCTAACTGTATGACTCTGTGGATCAGACAACACCCAGTTCATGATGGACAGCTTGGACCACATGGTTACTTGGTGGTTTACACAATTGTAGAATTAGGTAAGTCCTGTCCTGTTCAAGTTTGGATTTTCCTGACTCATGGAAGCTGATAAACAGGAAGCAGGATGATGAAGCAGTGGTGGCAGGAGACACAGGCTGGCAGGTCAAGAGGCAAATAAGACTGAAATCAGCCAAGTGAACCCACAGTCGAAAGTCTGTCGATGACTCCTGGAATCGGTAGGCAATCCAACAGGAGATGGAGAGACCAGATCCAAGATCCAGCTCCAGCAGAAGGGGAAGGACCAAGGAGGATTTGATTCTGCTCAGTCTCTACCTTATACAAAAGGCCGCATATCCAAGGAGGAGATATTAGGTGTGGACCCAATTGATAGATTGGACCCGACCCCTACCCTTACAAGAGAATATCTTGTTGACACAATCCCTACTGATCACAAGAGGTAAACAAATGAATAAACAAAAACTCATCTTCTTTTTCTCTTCTAGAAGTTGGAATTGACTCAATGTCAGGGAATTATCTATCTACTATTTATATATTTATTTTGTCTTTTTCAACCAATGGAAGAAGTATGAGTGGGTTTTCAGGAACTTAAATACAGCACCATATTTTATAGAAATTATAGAGGTTATTTTGTGACAACTTCCTCAAGCTCCCTTTGCTAATCATTTCTCCTTCTCCTCCATCCTCCCTCATTATCCACACACTCCCCTCATTATCCACACACTCCCCCCAATAACTAGGGAAAACATCGTCTCCAATTCATTCTTCTATCTCTGTTCTTCACTCACCCTCCTCTGCCTCTTCTGATCTTCCCTTTAACTCCAATCTTTCATTTAGTGGAGCCATCCTGCCTTTTGAAAAATCATCAAGAACAACATTTTAAAGAAGCATGTCAGGTTAACTCCATTTAGAAAGAGAAACACAAATTTTCTCACAGCACTGTCCTTTCCTCTCCTTTCTTGCACTACTAGATTCCTGAAGGCCTTGTCTATATCACTCCCTCCAGCTCCTCACCTAACCCACGCCTGTAGAAATCCACTAAAATTATTCTAAACACCATCTCCAGGCCCACGGAGATGCTGCAATCAGTGGTTTCCCTTCATTTGACTTCAGTGGCCCATTTCACTCTGATCTGTCTGGAACACTCTCTCCATACCGCCACCCTCTTTTGCTATTCCTTCTTAGTAATACTTAGAGTGATTAGTATTGCTATTTATGAGTAATACTTACTCACTGTGAGCAATATTTAGTATTGCTCCCTGGATCTCCTGCCTGCGGACTCAACCACACCACTGACATTACTATATACCCAAACCAAAAGAAATCCAAACTAATAAGAAGAAACTCATTGGCACTGATTCCAATGTTCCATGGCTTGGTGAGTCTTGAGGAGAGCAGAGCAGACAGCCTTCCCTTTCTCCTGCTGAGGGGCTGGTGGGTTGGAGTTGCTCATCTTATGCCTGGCAGCCCAGTGCCTAACTTGTATCACCAGCAACGCTCGTCTCTAAAGTCACACTGGTTCACACTCCCTGTCAGCAAAAGTAGCACCTTCCTTTTCTCTACACCCGCAGGTCCTTAAACTAGTTTCTACCTCCAAAGGATCTTGTGAGGATTGAATAGGCTAATAAATACACAGTACTGAAAATAATGCCAACACACAGCAAGCATTCAGTAAAAGTTTGATACATTCCTATTATTGTCAACCATGGATGTAATTAATATATTCTTTGTATATGCTAATTTTACATGGATAACTTGCAAATATATATGTATTTATACATTTTATTAAAAAACAAACAAACCTGTAATTATGAATTGAGAACTATGTATTCCAGCTTCTGGGAACCCAGAGGTAAACAAAGCATGAGCCATGACCTTGAGAGGCTAACCCACTATTTGGGAATGCTTATACATAAGCAAACAATCACAATACAGTAATATGGAAGAAAGAGGATGAGACCTGAAGTTGGGTGCAGGGAATGCCTATTGCTATGTGTTAGCATTCTTTTAAGTACTGTGTATTTATTAGCTCATTTGATCCTTACAAGATCCCATTGAGGTAGAAACTGGTCTAGGAGTCCAAACAACCTTCCCAGCTTTAATAGTGAAGAAGAAACTCAAAGTTGGGGAAAGCAAAGGGTGGGGAAAGGACGATGGATCTGTTTTAGCCCAGGAAGTAGTATGTGTAAAGATTCAGAAATCAGAGAGTATGAGTGATTGGGGAATGGAAATCAGAGGAGTGAAGAAAAAGGACAAGGTTCACATCAGGCAGCCATGGTAAAGCTTTATCTTGAGAACAGTAGGGAGCCACTGCAAAGCTTTAAGCTGGATAAAGATTTGTGTTCTCTCCAAAGGTAGGGGATGGATTAGAGAAAAGTATGTTTGGAGCCAGAGAAGCCAGCTATATGATAACTGTGTCAGTCCAGGGAGGAAAGAAAGAAGGGCACCTGGGATGAAGAGACATAGATGGATTTTACAGCTATGTAGGCACTAGAGACAATTCATTAGATTTCAGATAAGGAGGAAAAGAGAGGAATCCTAACTGATTTTGAGGTTTCTAATTTGAGTAGTAGGGTAGATATGAAGCCATTTAGTGAGGAGGGGAAGTGATTAAGAAAAGGAGAAATTATGTGATGGAATTTGGTGTTCAAGTTCAGAGTGCAGGTGTTGTGGTAAATTTACCCCAAGAAGTCAGACAGGAAGATGAGCATAGAGACTTCTTTCTGAGAAGAGAGATCTGAGCCAGATATAAATATCTGGGAGACATTACAAAAGGATAGTGAATGAAGCTTTGGAAGAGTACGTGATACCATCCAGGTGTGTATGATGAGAAGAGAAAGTTACCAAGAGACCCCCAAAGAAACGCCAAGGCCCAAAGAGGTGGAGCAAGAAATAAGCAAAAGTGACCCAGGAGCTTGAGAAAGACTTCCTAGGTAGGGCAGAGGAAAGCTAGAGACTGCAGTCTCCTGGTGCAAAGGATCAGATTCTACCAATAGCGACTAAGATAGGAAGCCCTCCACCCCTATTTACCCCAGCCCCCCACCAAAGAAGTCTTTGGTTATGGAAGAGTGGAGCAAGATCAATGGATAGAGGTTCCAGAGTGAATGGAATCAGAAGCTAGAGATAACTCTTCTGAAGCTTGGCTCAGGGGGAAGAGAGAGGTGGGGGGAACTACTGGGAAGGAATGGACACTTGAGGAATATTTTTAAAGTGTTTTAAAAAATACATGAGTACGGTGGCTTAAAGCTATGTGCTCAAAGGGAAAATTCAAAAGAAGATAAAAGGATAAAAAACATGAGATCGAATGACTGATGAGATCAGACTCAGAAGAAGCAGGTAGTGGTAGGGTTCAGAGCTTGGTTGAGTCAGCAGTAGAAAGATGCTCCCTACCTTCACTGGGAGTGGGAGTGGGGGGGAGGGCTGCACATAAGAGTGCATCTTTCCTTATGGGCAGGAAGTTGAAGACCTCCTGATCTCTATCAAGACACCATCAGACCAAGGTCTATTCCCTGACAGTGCTCCACCTCCAACTTGATAATCGGTGACAGTAGTCACTCATGTTTAGAAACTTTGCACTTTAAACTGTTTAGAAACTTTGCACTTTTACTTTTCTGGACACCTCTGTGTATCTTTTGATATATTTGTTTTATGCAATTTGGGAGACATTTTAGCATCTGTTTCTATGCAGTCTCTTCTGAAACTCCCAACGCTGTTTAACAATGAATTCCAGAAGGAGAAAGGGGGGACTACTTGTCTTTGTCCAGTAGGTGAGACAGGAAGGCTTTGATTGTGACAAGTTAAGACCGAAGATACCTGTGTCATGTATAAGGGGCTTTCCAAAAGTTTGAGGGAACGTGGAATTGAAAGACAATGGAATTTTCCCACAAATGTTTAGAAGACCCCTTGTACATATGTACCTTTCCCCTGTTATTTTCCCCACTCTGCTGAGAAACATCAACGTAGTGAAGCCTGGGCTACTTTGTACCCCAAGCCACTCTCCCTTCTCTGCAGTAGAAGTCCAGAGGTTAAGACAACGTAGCGTGTGCAAACATAAAGCACACCAACATACAAGGTCATGAATAGAGTGCAGAACTAGATGACCGCTCATTCTGTTCCATGTAAGGTCACCTGAGTGGGAGCCATAGTAATTAGTTGGCCCTTTGGGATTTGTAGGAATGCGGATAGAGAGGTTAGATTCATTCCCAGGAATCCTATCTTGGCTTTAAAATGGCCAGTTTTGAGTCCTTGTACCTTTTCAAGGAAGATTAAGAAATGTTTTTCCTGGTGGAGTTTTAAAGTAGCAACAATGAACTGCCTTGTGTTACCTAAGGCATCATTCACCTGAGCACAAGAGCTGGGATTAGCTGACCTCCTGTGGTCCTTTCCAATGCCACATCTGCATGAAATTGGGTACACGGTGTGCTGCCATGCTCTGCCACAAGCTCGGTCACTCCTTCCCCGCCTCTTGTCTTGAGCACTGAGGAGGAAGAGAAAGGTCCTGTGGATGCAGGAGCTAAAGAACAGCTCAGTCTTCAGCCATGTATTTACCACACCACACACACACGCAGGTATTTGGTTTGTCTTTGTGTAAACATCCTTTTGTTTTGCCTTACTTCCGAAGAAATGAAAAGGAAGGCTGGAAAAATACTCCTAAGCCTTCCATTTAAGTAAGAGTTCTTATCTGGGCATCTGACATTTACAATCATGTGATGCCAACACGCATTAATCAAGGGAGGAAACCATGGAAGACAAATGAGAGGCACAGTGCATCCATACAGTAGCACCCAACTGGGATCTTGGGAAGGCCAGTGGGAGCTTCAGTCAGCGTTGAGGGTAGCCACCAAAGAGAATTCAGGAGTGAAGTCAGATATAGCATAATCAGGAAAAGTGTAGACTTTGGACTCTTCCAAGAAGGTGGGGTGGGGAGAGAGTCAAGTTAGCCCTGTGAAAAGTGGTGGAGATCATGTTGGCCCAGTAGTCCAGAGACTCGAGTTCTAGTCCCAGCAATGGCAAGAATCACTGCCGACCCTCCCCGGCCTCTGACAACCATCTGTAAAATGAAGGTTGGAGCATATACTTTCCATAATCGGGAGCAACACTGACATAAAAACAAAAGAAAGATGCTTCAGGCACAAGGTCAGTATAAACTCCAGGGCTGTAAGGTCAGTGGAAGCAATATAATAACAGCCAATGGAAAGACATTTGTTGGCTATGGTTGAGTTGACTCTGATTCATAACAGCCATTTGCATTTACACCAGAAAGAAACATTGGCCGACCTGCATGCTTTCCCTGCTCAGCAGCTCTGTCTTGGGTGATCCTGGACACAGATATATTTTAATTTCTTGTCTCCATAGGACTTCTTGGACCTACTTTATATGCTGAAGCTGGAGACACCATGCGAGTTCACTTTAAGAACAAGGCTGACAAGCCTTTAAGCATCCATCCTCAAGGCATCCAGTACAGCAAATCCTCTGAAGGTAAGTGTCATCCAGCATCTCTCCGACAAGGGAGAATGTGTAATATCAGTCAAACATTTTGAACAAAAGGGCTAACCAGGTGCTCTTAGAGAAACTTGCCTCTGCAGTTTGTCGTGGCTGTGTCTGTGAGTTTCAGAAAGACAAGGAACAAGTTCTGGAGTCATGTCGACTTCAGTTTTTAGCTAGGTTCTTGTCTTTAGTTACTGAGTGACTGTGAGCAAGGTACATAGTCTCTCAGCTCGAATGTGTGCATCTATAAAATGGGAAAAGCAATTTATTGCAAAATGGTTTATAGGAGCCCTGGAAAAATGGTCTTGGGGTGGGTGGGGGAATAAAATGGAGCCTGGGTAATGCAGTAGTTCGATCTTTAGTGGCTGTTTCCATAAAGATGACAGTTTCAGATGCCCTGAGGGACAGTTCCACTTTGTCACATGGGGTCTTGATGAGTTGAAATCGATTGACAGCAATAGGTTTCATGTAATTTCAGAAAGGTATCATCAAGCTTTTTCTGTGAAAGGTTAGATGATAAGTATTTAGATTGTTCAGGCTGTTTGGTCTCTGCGGTCACAACTCAATCTGAACACAAAAGCACAAAAGCAGCCAGTCACAGTCTGTCAACAAATGAGCTTGCCTGTGCACCCATCTTGATGCCCAGTCCTTCAGTGGTACTCCCTGGCCACACTCCTTAAGTGGTACTCGTAATGGTGGTGCTGATGGTAGGAAGACTATAGTGAAGTGGTTCAAAACTTTGAAGACAGAATTAATTTCCAAATCCACCTTTGTCATGTCTGAGTCCCAGCTTTGCTTTCTGTAAACTGGGAGAGGTTAGATCCACCCCTGACTGCCTTAAGAGTTAGCTGGAATCATTTGGCAGATGAAGCAAACATGGTTTATGGGACTTGGTAATGCTGCAACGAATGATGATAATGATTGAGATCCTCGTGACGATGGCGATGACAGTGATGAAGGTGCAGTGAGTAGCTGTTCTGATTACCCCTCTGATACTGACGCTTAGACCACCATGAGCACAGTAGACTATTTTGTCAGGAACTACATTCAAGCAAAAATGCATCATCATCGTAATTGTTCTAAAATCATGACCACAAACCTTTATATGTTTTAAACAACTACAAACCTTAATTGTTTTAAAATCATAGCCACAAAACTTTCATGTTCCTTCTTCTACTAATATCTTAGAAGAGGAGTTAAGTAGGAAAGTAGTGCATAGTAGAAGTTCTGGAACTAGACAGGCTGGGCCCATACTAAGTGTCTGGGTAAGACACTTAGTAGCTGTGTTACTTTTAGAAAGCACTTTGACATCTCTGTGTCTCATTTTTCTCCTTTGTAAAGTGGACTAATAATTATACCTGACACATATAGGTTTGTTGTAATGAAATCTTAGAACAGTGCCTAGCACATAGTCATAGTTGAATAAACATTATGGTGATAACAAAGATTGTTTTTCAGCTTAAAATGTATTAAAGGAATTTAATACTTATCTGACAAGTTATGGCTTATCAAAGACTTTTTACATGTACTATTTCCTAGATGGCTCTCTGTCAAACTTATTCTCACTGTAGTCTATCAAACTAAACACACTGCCATTAGGCCACTCCAATTCATAGCCTTTGTGGATTTCCAAGGTTGTAAATCTGTACAGGAGGAGACAGTCTCATCTTTCTCCCTTGGTGCTCTTAGTGACTACCTTTAGGGTGTAGGTGACTAGTAATGGTCTTGTGAAATACCAGCCCCTGGAATGTTTGCATTGGTATTTAATTTCTGGCTTCTGGAAAAACAATGAAGCACTAGCCATGATTTCAGGCATCTCACAGAGCCAAGAGGGGAAGATGAGGTGGGGTAGCATGCACAAGAGTTTTTCCTGTGATCCTAAAAACCATCCTGTGATTCCATGAACAACCACCCATCCTATTTAAAATGCCACACACAATTTCCATCTCATTATGTGTGTTGGACTTTCTAATCCGGCTGGGCTGTTTGCACAGTGGCGGAACCTTGTAACAATCTCTTCCTTGGCTGTGTGTTCATCCCCACACTCCCCTGCAGCCAGCAATCATTTATGAACCATTGTTTAAAATGCCCTTGCCACATCTTCTGGTGCCCTGACCATCTCTATTCCCACAAATTCCAAACAGGTAAAGGCAGGTTGCTGGGGAAAGTAAAATTCTATGCTGTAAACTAGATGAACATCTAGTAAAAACACAATGTTCTTCATGGTAAAAAGGCAATCCTTCTTCCCTTCATATCACCCTCCCTGGGTTAAAAGGAAACACCCCTTTTTCATCCACCCTCATCCAGAGCCTCCCTTTGTGACTTGAGCTATTTATTCAGGGGTGGAGTTGAGCACCATGCTGAACCAGTGACATGAGAATCCATACCCCAGTGGCAGGTGTTTGAGAGAAGGATGGTGTGGAGTTGAGACAATTAATAGGTGTGGAAGAGAATCTAGTCCTTGCCCATCTGGCTGCTTGTTAGAAGCAGTGGATGATTAACCTCCATCGCTGCTCTCCTTATCGGCAGTTAATCCTTGAACCCCACCAAGGATTTAGAAAACTGATCTCATCTGCTAGAAGGAAAAGATAGTCATGGAAAAACACTGGCTTTGGAGCCAGCTTGACTTGTCTTTGAATCCTAAGTAAACGTGAGGAAGTAAACTTGAGTAAATGCCTTGACCTCTAACTCCCAGCTTTATATCTGCAAAATGGGGATATCCAGTCCTCTGACTTGAAGTAATTATAAGAATTAGTCATAATATAGTCAAACTACTGGGCTTATCAACTCGCCACCATTGGGTCCATTCTGACTTCCAGTGATCCCATAGGGCAGACCAGAACTGGCCCCGTGGGTTCCAGCTACAGTAAATCTTTAAAAGAGTAGAAGACTTCATCTCTCGCCTTTAGAGCAGCGGTTCTCAATCTGTGGGTCGCGACCCACTTGGGGGTCGAACAACCCTTTCACAGGAGTCACCCGATTCATAACGGAAGTAGCCATGAAAACAATGCTGCAGTTGGAGGCTCACTACAACATGAGGCACCGTATGAAAGGGACGTGGCATTAGGAACGTGGAGAACCACTGCTCTAGCGAGAAATCTTTCTAAATGTAGTATTGTTTCAGACCCTTTCCAAATAGAAGGCGAGGAGTAAAATTGTATGTCTTCTAAGGCCACCAGGAAGCCTGGTGACACTGTCCTCTAAGTGTAGACTGTTAACTGTAAAGTCAGCGGTTCAAACCCACCAGCTGTTCCCTGGGAGAAAGAGGAGGCTAGCCACATCCATCAATATTCAGGCTCAGAAACGCTAAGGAGCTACTACTCTACCCTGTAGGATGACTTGATGGTGGTGGGCTTTGTGTGGGTTTTCTAAGCTATTACTTGCCATGGCTATGAGATTTTACGAATACTCACAAATGTTAAAATGATGTGCAGTTGAAGAATGAACAAAGTCTACACGAGAGCCTCAGTGATTATATGTGCATATGTATAAAGACCTTCTGCTTTAGTTCATGGATGCTGAGGTATCTGTTTTTATTACCCAGAAGCCTTGTTACTCTTTTGGGCTGGCTAGACTTTGATTCAGAGATGATTGGAAATCTGAGCTCTGGCCAGGACACATGCTACTTTACTTATGAAAATCTCCATGACTCTACACGGGTTCCCTCTGACTCAACCTGCAGCTGACAAGAATCACTCGGAGATATATAAAAATGTATACATAGAATTGTTTGGAGATGATGTCCAATGCAATGGAATTCATTGCCACCAAGCCACTTCCGACTCATAGCAGTCCTACAGGGCAGAGTAAAACGTGCCCCCATGGAGTTCCAAGACAGAAAACATGAACAGGAACAGGAAGCTTCATCTTTATTTTCTCCTGTGGAGAGACTGGTGGTTTCAAGCTGTTGACCTTGAAGCTAACAGTCCACTACATACCCCACTCAGCCACCAGGGCAGGACGAATTCCATATATCTGGGGTGCAAATGGAATTTCTCAGCAGGTAAGCTTAGAAGCTCTGGAAATCTCATCATGGCCCATCTTCCATAAATCGACAAGATCCAAAGCCTGGGTTAAGTTGAGTCTTGGTGATTCTAAGCTGCTCCCGGATGCGCTGTAGCACAGAGGGCAACACCAAACTCAATGCCATGGAGAAAATCCCAACCCCTAGTGCTCCTGTAAGACTGAGTCGCACTGCCCCGGTGGGTTTCTCAGGCTCTAACTCTTTACAGGACTAGAAAGCCTCATCTCTCTTCCAAGGAGTGTCTGGTAGTTTCAAACTGCTGACCTAGTGGTAGCCACCCAATGTGTCCCCCACTACAGTGTCAGTGCTGCCTCTTTGGGGCACAATGAACTAAAGGTGATGCATGAAAAAACACACACACAATGCTTCATTAGAAATATCTAATACTTGCTACAATTTTCAATACAACTATTTAATAGAAGCAGCCCTGGTGACACCGTATTTAAAGGGTATGAATGCTAACCAAAAAGTTGTTGGTTGAAATTCACTAGCCACTCCATAGGGGGAAGCAGTCTGTTTTTGTAATAATCGAAAACCCACCCACTGCTGTGAATTGATTCCAACTCTTAGGGTTTCTCAGGCTGTGGATCAGGGGTCCTCACACTTTTTAAACAGGGGCACGGGCCTAGTTCACTGCCCCTCTGACCAATGGAGGGCCAGACTATAGTTAAAAAACAAACTAACTAACTAGTTAACTAACTAACTCCCCGGTGGCGTAGTGATTGTGCACAGGACTGCGGCCTGCTGGGATGGAGGTTCAAATTCCGCAGCAGCTCCGCAGGAGCAAAGGCTGGGCCTCCTACTCCCACCACCAGAGGGAAGTGATGCCAAACAAACAAACTATGAACACTGCGGGCCTGGGATGAGTCGGCTGCTAAGCAGGACAGCAGCGGTGGCTAAACACCCGGTGGGCCAGATAAATGCCCTCAGTGGGCTGCAGGTGGCCAGCAGATTGTAGTTTGAGGACCCCCTCCAATGTTTGTGGGGAAGAAAACCATTTCTTTCGCCTGCAGAGCAGCTAGTGATGTGACCTACCTTACTGACAGCTTTGGGATTCTTGTGGGGGCAATTCACGCCTGATAGGGTTAAGACAGCATTTGAATCAACTTGACTGCTGAATATGTTTAATAGAACTATGCTTCAATCAACTGGGAAGTCATGAGTTTAAAACAAACAAACAGCCAAACAAAATTTTTACACCAGGAGATAAATTACCTGCCAATGCATCTTAGCCTGTTAAAATCCTGACTGAAGTGTCTCAACCTGGGGTTACAATTTCAGAAACCCTTTAACAAGCACACACTGAACCGTTTGGATGGCTGCATCTCAAGCCTGCGTACTTGTTTCACGAGCTCATCGAAACCCTTTTAAGTCAATATCTTTACAATTTTGTTTCATAACCCCACATAATATCATTCTTTGATTTATATGTTCGGGTTTTAAGTGTATGAGTTGCTTGCCACAAAGTCAGTTCTATAAAACTCAGCTGTCTGCTGGGAAGCCAGCTCTCGGGATTTATGAAATAATAACTTTCCATCAGAGATTGATCCTCACAACAAAGTATTAGTCTCCTAGATGTCCCCAGATGTCTCCAGGCTGGACATAATACAGGGGAGGCTGCCAATCACTCGACATCTAGATGCTTTGGTCACAGACAGACACTGCTGCCTCCGTTTGGGAGGACGGGAGTGATGCAAATGACTGACCTGCTTACTCTGCTCACAGACACCTCCAAAGAGAGGCCTGGTGACCCACGTCCCAAAATCAGCTCTTGACCAGAGTGCACATCCCAGGCCTATTCTGATGTGCACGAGGCCCTCACGGGTCTGAATCTGCTCCATGGCAACTGGTTAGCTGGTTTGGGCCTTGAACATGTGACAAGTTGCCGAAGCGAACTCTGATGGCTTAAGTACTCCTTCTCCTTGATCTCGTAAATGCGAACCTCCTCCCTTCAAAAGGGATGTGTACGCACGCGCTCTGGAACAGAACCAGCGCCTTCCGGAAGCAGCAGCATTCGAATTTGCCTGTTGCCTAATTCACAGATTCCAAGGCGCTGCTTTGAATTGACGAAGGCACTTGAATGCACCAAATTTATTAAATGAGAGCAAAAGAGCTGTTGGACAAAATAAGTCACACGGGCAGATTTCACGAACAAGGACGTTAACGGGGAACCCAAAGAGCTCTTTATGTAGCTTAACTTGCCCCAATGCCTGTCCTCCCCATTTTACACTAGAACATGAAAACTACTGCGAGCTTTTGGGAAATAGCTGGTATGTCGTGACAAGAGTAAACACATTACAAAACGGACTCTGGCCCGAACAGAAACGGAAAGGACCTGAGTAAATATGTATAAAGGGCTACCCTGTGTAAAGAATTTATCTAGCAAGAAGGCAGGAAAGGGATGTTTTGTCCTCTAGCATAATAGTGTAACTTGCCTATTTCTCTTCTTTTTAGCTTAGGGTTCTAGCCATTTATTTTCATAGAAGTTTCAGTCTGAGTTGCTTCTCTCCGTGATTCTGTTGATGTCTCCTATATGATGTATTGTCATAGGGCGGAAGTCTTTCTGATCCAAATCACTCATTCATTTCTATACTTTGGAACTTATAATCGTTGTGAGAAGGATTGAAATTCCCATCGTGTCTTCTAGCCAATGAGCTGAGCATTTAAAACTCCATGCGGTACTACACCTAGGAACCCTGGTGGCACTGTTGGTAAGTGTTGAACTCCGAGCCACAAGGCCAGCAGTTCAAATCTGCTGGTGAATTGGCAAGATAAAGATGAGGCTGTGCCCCCTCATAAAGCTTTACCATCTCAGAACCCCTGTAGAAGGTGACCAGGAGACAGAGTTGACTTGCTGGTAGTGAATCTGGCTGGGTTGAATTTATCTGGTGTTAAATGTATTGGTTTAATGCACATACTGGGTGTGGGATCCTAACCCTCACTTGTAAAACTGTTGGATATTCTTAAAAAGCCATTCACTGTTTTATCTAGCCGCTGAAACCATTTGCTTTTGGATAGATTCTGATTCATGGCAAGACCATGTGTGTCTTCATGAGAACTGAGTTCCCTGGCATTTTCAATGGCCCAATATTTGTTTGCTTGTTGGCCTGAAACGAGCTTGCATGTCATGAAAGAACCTGAGTCCATTTCAAGTTTACTTCTCCTCATTTTCTAACCACTCAGACCAGTGTTTAAGTCTGATGGGTGAGAAATTTGGAGGGCCTTTAAGCCTGTGACTCCTCTCTTTAAAAACAAAAAATTCTATCCATTTACAGGATTCCCCCTTTTATTCATGGAATATAACACACAAAGAAACAGGTATTAGGTCTAGGTGCTCAGCCCATCTCATCAAAACTGTGGCAGAATCCCAGCAAAACCCCCGAGTGTGTGGTTCTCCGCCCTCTCCCTCTTTGTCCCCCTCCTCCTTAGTCTCTTTCTCCTCCTTCTCCTCTTTCTCTTCTCTCACCCACCCTCAAGGGTTGAAGTCTTCGGAAATAAATCACCAAAACTTTCTGGTAAAAGACCTGTGGTTAGATCCTTACGGAGGGATGTTCAGTGAGTAGTCGAGTGTGCAAACTGTTTGTGCCACCTAAGGACGCTGGTGGCCCTAGAGTTAACACTTGGTATTTGTATTGGTTGGCTCTGATTCCTGGTGAATGATAAGAAGAAACATGAAAACAACACCCGGGCATATCTTAACCATGTTGCTGAAAAAATCTGTCAGAGAGGAAAACGTTAAAAGTAGCCACAAAATAAAATAGCCACTATAAAATTGCTAAGAGCCCTGGTGGCAAAGTGCAGCGTGAGTTGGGCTGCTAACCACAAGGCGAGCAGTTCAAAACAGCCACTGACTCTGAGGGAAAAGGAGGAGGTTTTCTGTTTTAGAAAGATTTCCAGCCCCTTTCTGCCTGTGGACCCCTTGGAGATAACATCGTTAGGGTTCCTCCCGCCACCCCACCTTCCCGGCACCCCTCCTTGCTATCATATCTAAGTCAGCGTTTCCTAAAGAGTCTGAACAGCTGCAGAAACGGCTCCTTGGAGGGCAGAGCTTCGAAAGAACAGATGGGAGTCTGCAGGGCCACTGTGAGCCATGCTCAGGGTCTGTGTGGCCAGGACAGATCCAAACACCAAGTGCACCGGAGGCTCTGGGTTTGTCACTTGCTCGACGTGGAGGAGGCGATGCAGCCGTGAAGGCAAGAGCACGCGAGGCTGACGGAAGAGCTGTGGAACCAAAGTGGGCTGGCTCACGGGGAGACTCTTGAAGACCAGGTGCCCACTCAGCTGTGAAAGAGAGCTTTGTGGGTGGCATCAAAGAAGACACCAAAGAGTACCGCCTACCAGAGTATTTCGACCACTGTGAGAAAATCGGAGCGATGGAAATCATGAAGGATTGAGGCAGGAGCAAGAAGAGGAAGCTTTGCTTTGGTGGCCTTTGATGACCATGACTCCATAGATAAGATTGTCATTCAGAAGTACCATACTGTGAATGGGCACCCCTGTGAAGTATGGGAAGCCCTGTCAAGCGAGAGATGGCTAGGGCCTCTTCCAGCTAGAAGCAGTTCTGTAAACTTTGATGGTGGATGAGGAAGTGGTTTGGGTGGGAATGACTTTGGTCAGAGCAGAAACTGCAGTGGACCTGGTGGCAGCTGTGGGAATGGTGGACCTGGTGGCAGTGGGGATGGCTATAATGGATTTGGTAATGGTGGAAGCAGTTTTGAAGGTGGCAGAAGCTACAATGATTTGGGCTGTTGCAACAATCCTTCTTTCAATTTTGTATCAATGAGGGCCCCTGGTGGTACCAAGGGATGGCATTGGGCTGCCAACTGCAATTTTGTATCCATGAAGGGAGGGAACTTTGGAGGCAGACCCTCTGGCCCTTACAGTGGTGGAGGCCAATACTGTGCCAAACCACGAAGCCAAGGGGTTCAAGCAGTGGTCACACCAATGACAGTGGCAGAAGATTATAACGACCACCAGGAAACAAACCTCACTTAGCAGGAGAGTAGCCAGATAAGATAGGGAAGCTACAGATTTGTGAACTCAGTCAAATAGCGTGATCACAAAGAAGACGAGTTTTAGATAATGCCCATGTGTGTGGACAAAAGGACTGTATTTGTGACTTATTGTATAGCAGCTTATTTTAGTTCCTGTGTCAAACATTCCAACAAGGGATTTTACTGTAGTCTTTCTTTTTCTCTTTCTTCACCCCTCCTGTTGATTGCTAAATGTAATAGTCTGATCATGAAACTGAATAAATGTCGCTTTAAAATGTGCTGTGGAAAATTAGTCTACTCTTAAAGCATCTTGATAAACTGCCCAACAGTGTGAAGTATGGACTTCCATCAAGGTGATGCCAGATTGATTTGAAATAGACTGGGTGGGGGAAGAGGAGTCATTGTTTTCAGAAACCATGAGTAGAGTTGAGCTGTTAGTTACTGTTCTGTAACCTGGAGTTTGCCATTAAAACGGTCACCCACGCAAGTTAACAGAGATTATTTAGTTATAGAAAATGACTGTTGACACATCATATGGAATATATCTAAGTTGAATAATGGTAACAGATAAAATTACAGCTGGAGTTGAAACTCATGTATCATCCATTATTGTATGTAATCAATCAACAATTTAATTTTTAAAATTTGACAGCCTTAGGAAACTGAAGGGCAAAAGAAGCATTCTACTTTCCCGTTGGGGTCTCTATGAGTTGGAATTGATTTGATGGCAGTGAGTTTCTAGAAACTTCCTTACCAAGCAGTTGCCAGCAAGTCAAGGGTGACTCATGCGTGATTTGTGCATGCAGAGTAGAGCTGTGCTCCATACGGTTCTCAGTGACTGTGTTTTTTTTTTTAAGTAGATCTCTAGGTCTTTCCTTTGCGTGCCTCTGTGTACTTGAATATCCAGTCTTTCTGTTAGCAGCCAAACATGGTAACCATTTCCATCCTCCCAAGACTCCATTATCTCCAAAGGACCAGGAATAAGAGTCACAGAGCACTTCTCACTAAACACCATACAAAGCCTGAAGACAGCTAGACATATCTTTAAATAGTTGAGGAGGGAGGTTGGGGTAGGGTGTGGGGAGGGGGGAATTTAGACTCCTCTACTCCTTCAAAATAAAGTTTGTTTTCGATAGACAAAAGCAGATTATTTCTTCCTAGCTGACGCTTAGAAATGATGTCGGTGGTATGTGGATTTACAAGAAACAAGTGAAAAGTATTGGGGATGGGTAAATATGGAGGAATATTTTCTTCATTTTTTTCAGTCTCATGAAAAGATAATCTATTGTTTAAACTTTAAGCAAAAATAATATCAATTTATTGGGGAGTGCATTATATTTGTGAAGAAGTAAGATGTACAGTGTACAGTCACACAAGAACTGGGGTGGGGGATGGAAGCATACTCTTAAAAGGTTCTTACAAGTGAAGCTCTGTAATATTCTATAAAGGCAGACTGCAGTAAGGGAAAGTTTCGTATTGTGAAACCAAAAGTACTACCAGTAAATAAATTAAAAAGCAAAGCTAATATGTCAACTACCCTTGAGTCAGCGCCACCTCATGCCAGTCAAATGCAAAAGAGAATGAAACGTCATCTGGTTGGCCATCTTTATGATCATTGGCATATTTAAGGCCAGCAGGACAATATTGTTTTGATTCATAAGGTCTTCGTTAGCGAATTTTCAGTAGTATATCACCAGCATTTCTTCCAAGACTGTCTTAAGGTTGGAAGCCTCACTGAATGACACCTGTCCACAGTAAGTGACGGAGGGCCTGTTAAATACTGCTGGCATAGCTTCCCGGATCATAGCAACGCACCACAATATGATGGATTGACAGGCTACTTATGGGATGTCAGTAGTGGAAACTTTTAAAATTCATAAAAAATATCAGTTGGTCCAAAGATGAGGTGAAAGGGACAAGAGACCCTTTAACTCAATTATATCAATCATTAAGAGCTCTTGTGGTTCAATGGTTACAAGTTAGGCAGCTAATCACGTCAGCAGTTTGACACCACCAGTTCCTCCAAGGAAGAAAGATGGAACTTTCTATTTCCATAAAGAGTTACAGTCTCGGAACTCACAGGGCAGCTCTCTCCTGTCCCATCAGGTTGCTATGAATTGTAATCAATTCGATGACAGGGCGCTTGGGGCATGTCAAGAATTACATGACTATTTAGTGGGAAGGGGCAGGCATTTAGACTAATGGAACTAGAACCCCCAGACAGAAATGAGAACAAACCAGTCTCACGGAGCAACGTGTGCAGACATTGTTGAATGGGAACCTACTGCTGCATACACTGACTCTGCATACACTATAAAATGTTAGAGTTTTTACAAAGTAAAGGCATGGGACACTATCATCGCGAAGCAATTAGATGAAAAGCAAGACCGAACTGCATGTGGAATTGAGGAGATCCACTTTACGTCAAAGAAAAATTAAAAGTAAAGGATGGAAACAAAGCCATATTATGCTAACGCTAGTCACACACTAAGGGAGGCATAATGCATGAGTCCATTTACAAGCTAGCACCGATAAAGCAAAATTAGGGTGACGACAATGCAGTGTTTATGCAGAGCGTGGGGAAAGGTTGGAGCCGCCAATAACGTAACGAAACCTTTTCTTTTTTCAGAGATGGAGCCTTAGTGGCACAGTGGTTACGCATTCGACTGTGATCCTCAAGGTTGACAGTTCGGAAACACCAGCAGCTCCAGGGGAGAAAGACTGAGCTTTCTACTCCCATAAATAGCTACAGTCTTGGAAACCTATAAGTCAGCCTGGACTCAATGGCAGCAAGTTTTGTTTTGTTTTGTTTTGTTTCAGAGGTGGAACTGTTTTGCTCCACCTTGATTGTGGAGGGAGGCACACGCTAAAACACAACATATTTTACATCAAAATTTAAATGAGTGAATTGGATTGTATGTAAATCCCACCTTCCTTGAGGTGATGAAAGAAGGAAGAAAAGAAATTCAGCACTTCTGTTTTCAAAATGTGCAACCACAGGCTGAGCCCCGGTGGTCTAAGTGGTTGAGTGCGGGAAGTGCGGGACTGCAGCCCGCGGGCTTGCCGGTTCAAATCCAGGGGCAGCTCTCAGGAGCAGCGCTGGGTAGCTCCCACAACCACCAGAGGGCAGTGATGCTCCCCCAAAAAATTTTTTTAAAAATAGAGAAAAATGTGCAACCACTTGAAATACTATCCAGAAAGAAACATCTCCAGTGCCCATGATCCTTTGCGCCCACCCCTACGCCCCCTTGAAACCAGTTGAAGTGTTTGGTCTGATTCTTGCTGTCCTGTCCCCATTTCACCTCCATCTCGAGCTTTAGCACAAAACAAGGATCAATGTCTCCCAAAGAGAAATTCTGGCACCAGCCTGAGATAATGAAGCTTTCACAAAATTAAAGGAGGAACCCAGCTCCAGCAGGGGAAGCCGCCCGTCCCCTCGCCCAGCTATCTGACACTGACCTCTGCCCTCCCTCACTTGCTCCATCTCTAGCCACATCTTCTTTTTGTTGTTAAAAGCCCCACCCAACCCTCTGGCCCTCTTTCAGACTTCAACATCTCAGTTCCTGATCTTCAGATTCTGTAACTCACCCCTCCCCACTAGTTGGTAATGTCACACCAGGCATACGCACGTGCACATGCATGCATATGTACACGCATATATGTATATACTCAAATATACACATATATTCAAATATGCACATCCACATATATTTGAATATATATACACATTCCCCTTCCCCCAAGTTGATGGCATTAAGTATGTATGGAAGTGGTAATTGAGCATACACACCCACTGTCATCTAGTATGACTCTAACCCACAGCAATCTTATACAGAGTTACAAGAACTATACATCTTTATAGGAGCAGACACCTCATCTTTCACCCATAGATCAACTGGTGTGTTTGAACCATCAACCTGGAGGTTAGCAGCCCAATGTCTAACTCACAGTACAGTGCACAAAAGACAGAAATAAACCTGCAAATGTCAGAGGATAGACCATTCCATAATCGCAAAGGCCACTGGAGTACCTATAGGAATCAGACTCCGAGATAGGAATTGGGGTCATCAGGAGTGGGTATGTGATAAAGAGAGGGAATGACTGGACAAGGCAGCAGTTGAAAGAAATAAACAATGATATGAAACACTTAAAAGCAAAACAAAACAATATTCAAATAATTATGCATATACTCACATCCTGTCCCAACAGGTCGAGAAAGGGAGAGATCAGTGTCAACAGGATAGTTGGAGGTCTACAGGATAGTAAAGTATAAGACATCTTCTTGTATTCTGAGATGCTTTTTCCAATTACGAATGACTCGGTTCTTTGATTATATTGAATTAGCAATTCTTTAGATAACCCTGGAAAACTTGATAAGTCTAACCTAACATTCTTTTTTTTTTTGGGGGGGGGGGGGCATCACTGCTTTCCGGTGGTGGGTGTAGGAGGCCATGCCCCACTGCTGGAATTGAACCTCCGTCCCAGTGGGCCACAGTCGCATGCACAACCACTACGCCACTGGGGCTCAGCCTAACCTAACATTCTTTATTCATGTCCTACTCTCTGATATCAAAGTCTTCCTAGTGATGGGGGCATAGAAATCCCTTCACATACTAAAGTAACCCCAGAGGAAGGCCCACTGATCTCCACAGAGTCAATTTGAGGTTACCTCGGATGTGTGAAAGCGATGCAAAAGCAGTCCCCAGAAACAACCCAGATACTTCCATGGCTTCTGCTTTTCCAGGTGCTTCTTACCAAGACCACACATTGCCGGAAGAGAAGATGGATGATGCGGTACCACCAGGCCAGGAGTACACCTATGAGTGGAGTATCTCAGAGGAGAGTGGACCCACCCAGGACGACCCTCCGTGCCTCACACACATCTATTACTCCTATGAAAATCTGATTGAGGACTTCAACTCTGGGCTGGTTGGACCTCTGCTTATCTGTAAAAAAGGTAAAAGAGTGAGGGGGAGAGAAGTAAAGAAAAGCAATTAAACAACAAAGCAGATACTGGAGTGTACGTTGTGCTCTAATGAAAGAGGGGCCTTTTTTGTATCACGCTTAGAGCAGCAGTTCTCCAATGACCCTGACATAGGGGCCACCTGATTTGATTCATCACAGTAGCAAGCTGACAGTTATGAAGTAACAATGAAAATCATTTTATGGTGCGGGGTGGGGGGGGGGCGGTGGCGGCGGCGAGAGCATGGTCACCACAACACGAGGAACTGTATTAAATGGTAGCAGCTTTAGGAAGGTTCAGAACTACTGACCTAGAGGGAACCCAATATTTAACATTTGGAATCTTCTTCCATTGTTTCCAATCCCTCTTTTTTCACACTCGTGGGAGCCTCTCCCGTTTAAATGCCGGCCTCAAAGGGTGGGCTGATGTCATCAATCAGTGACCTGCAATATCTTCTCCAGGCCAAAGTCATTTTGAAAGCACACGGCAGCTACTCAGACAGCACAATGTTACTAACAAATTTGACATTTCTGGGGTTAGGTCTATAATTTGCTTACAGACACCCAGAACTCCTGCTCTCTTTCTTATGAATAAAAGGAACACGATGGGCAGTAGGCTTCTGATACACTCGGTTGCATTCATAAGACATTTCACTGACTGGAGCTCTGAGGGTCAAGATTGACTTTTATTTGCCTCCATGAGAATTCAATTCATCTGAATTCTGAAAAACAATGCAAGAGACTACAGGAGCCCCGGTAAGGTTGCGTGTTAGGTGGTAGGTTGCTAACTGCAAGACTGGCAGTTCACGACACCAGCCTTACTCTTGGGAGAATGATGAAGGCGCCAACTCCCATATACATTTAGTCTTGGAAGCCCTGGACAGGTCAGGCTGTAAGTCAGAATAGACTTCGTGGGCAGGTTTTGTTTGTGTTTTTTCAGGGGAAGTGGGGCAGGTACCAGCTATTCAGCAACTTCATGGAAGCCACATGAGGTTTTCTACTCCTGTAAAGACTGATAGCTTCAGAAACCAGCAGGGGCAGTTCTGCTCTGCTCTTTAAGGTCACTAAGAATCAACTCAACAGCAGTGAGTTGGGTTTATGCACACATATATGCTGAGGCTGCATGCTTCCCAACGACTTAATTTATTTACTGCACAACTACAATCTTGTGTTGTCAGGTAGAAAAATAATAAGCACTGTGATGCCACTGAAAATAATTCAAATGGATGGAAGGCTTTCATTTTTAGCATCACCTGTATATTTTTTTCTTGTTCTTGTCATGTGAGAATGGATTAGCCCATATATGCTCTCCACTCTCTCTGAGGTCCCCGTGCATGTACAAGCCAGACAGATGAGTCAATTCTGCAGGTGTGGTGCTTTTTACCTACCAGCTAAAGTATCTATGTATGGACGTGTGGATGCTGGAGGGAATGGATGCTTTTACTAGAGCCTTTATTTATCACGTTTCAACACTATGGAAGCTGAAATTAATTGCTACAAGGTTTCCGTGCACCAGAAAGCAAATGCTTTATGTGGCACCAGCACTCCTTCATCGGTCCTGTTACTTGATAAAGATAAAAAAATAAGAACTTCAAGTTGATATCTTGATGGTTGGCACACATCTTGAACTCTTTCCTATGTAGAAATACACACGAGTTTCTTCATGCTGCCATGTTGTTGCAAAGTGTCTCTTTTCCTTTGCAGGTACCCTGACTGCGGATGGGACACAGAAGATGTTTGATAGGCAACATGTGCTGATGTTTGCTGTGTTTGATGAAAGCAAGAGCTGGATTCCATCCTCCTCCCTCATGTACACAGTCAATGGCTACGTGAATGGGACCCTTCCAGGTAACCTGTGGGCAGCCTACAATCCAATAATAGGAGAATTCATTGATGCCCGGAACCAATTATTTTTATGAAAACACTAGGAAAGTTAACCGAAAACAATGCCACCTAGTGCAGAGGTTTTCAAGCATTAAACCATCCATTTATTTAACCCTTAAGTACAATAGACAAATTGGTAGTTGACTAAAATAAGAAGAATGCAGAGCTGTTAGAGGAAAACCATTCAGAAGATTCTCCCTCCAGGGAGAATTCCTCAAAGCTGGTTCAGTCTTCAGAGCCAACCTCCCTCAGGAATTCTGTGGTCCTTGATGCACGGTGATCAGGTGTTCTACAAAACCCTACAGGACAGAAGTTCAAAGTTAATCCCAAACAGGAAGAAACAGTAGGAAAAATGTATTAAAGATACTTTAAGTGAAGGGAAAAAATCTGCAACCCACCAAAAAATACTGTTAACATTTCAAAGATGATGGGAGTGATGTTCAGGGGCACATGGAGTGTTTTCTTTGGCTGTGTGTTCAGAGACTGGTGAGAAAACCAAACCACAGGCGCAGATATGAGGTAAACAGACTGCCACATACTTCATTGCTACTTCTCTGTGGTAGACCTGATACTATCCTGAAAGAAAAATGTTGATATATCTGAATGTCTTTACTATCTATTCCATATTTTTGATACACTAAACCTCTCATAGGCCATTCTTTATGTGTGAACATCATAAATGCCTTCACTAATGATAAAGATTGTCAAAAGTTGATGTCTGGCCATTTTGATCGTATTCTAACTCCTTTGACTTCTTCCATGTGGGACATTAAAGACACACACACACACACACACACACACAAACTGGGCTCTGATGTGACTCAGAGCTCCCCAAACAGGAGCTTGTAAACCTGGGGCTTCATTAGTGGACTTCTGCCTTAGGACATCTGTATTCAAACCTCATTCACTACTCTGCCCTAGTGTGATGCTTGGCCATTTGTCTTCTCACTGTGTATACTTCCCAAGACTGATTTACCTGTGTATATTTCCAAAAGCTGATTAACCTCTACTAGGGGTGGGGGTGGGGAGGAGAGAAGATGCCTTCAAGAATTGGTTCTGTATGTACCATATCCTACCCTGTACTATGGACGCTGATAGAGGGGCCCCCCTCAGGGGGTTGCTCAAAAGGGAAGTTGCGTCTGTCTCTGGGCAAGTGCACAATCTTTGTAAATACATATTTGCCAAAAGAAGCACACAATATACAAGATTAAAATTTAAGAAAATCATTGACTTGATTAGGGCAGCAAAATCGTGAATTTATAGTTGAAGAAGAGAAAGTAGTTAGAGCGAAAAGGTATAAAACGAAAATCCACCGCTAGTGCACCAATTCCAAGTCATGAGGAGCTGGTAAGAGAAAACCAAGTTGCCCCTTTGGGTTTCTGAGACTGAATATTTGCAAGAGTGGAGAGCCTCATCGTTCTCTCTTGGAAAGCCTTGAGGGTGCCCACTGCGGACCTTACAATTGGCAGCTCAGTGTGCAGCACGAGGTTACACCACGAGGGCCAAAAGGGACAGAGCAGGGCAATGCTGTGAGTGAGGTGGAGAAGTTGCTGCTTATAAGACTCACTGCCTTAACAACTAGTGACAGCCTTGGGATCCCTATAGAGCTGATATACATTGCCTACGACAGGGTCACTCACTATAAGTTGGACAGCTGGGAGTTTGGTTTGGGGTTTTAATGTCGACATTTCCCTTTTAAAAAAAAAAGGAATTAAGAAAAAGCCTCACAATCTGATACTTAGATAGTGAAATCAGGCCACATACAGTCTCCATTGACCCACATACTATGCACATTCAGAGTGAGGTGATTTTTGCTGCATTCAAGCCAATAAAATCACAGTTATTTATTATGAGGGGGAAAAATCCTGCTGTCTTATGAAACAGTGTAAGTTAACATAATAAAGGCTGATCATGAATTTTAGTTGCTGAATGCATATGAATGTATCTCTGGGAGAGCTGTGCCATCACACGTTCTAACTGTCTCACGTCCTAGCTTTTTCTTCTCAAGAGTGACACCAGGAACGCGTGCTCTGTGTGGCAATGTTGCTGTTCTTGCTGTGCTGCTAGCTGTCATCAAGTCAATTCCTCCTCATGGGAATACCCCCAGCCCCTCCCCCTCAGAACTGCTCCCGATGGGTTTCCTGGGCAGGGACCTTTTAGAAGAGTTGGCCAGGCTTGTCTCTGAAGGCAACTCTGCATGAGCTCAAGCTGCCAGCCTTTGTTAGCAATGGAGGGCTCAATCATTTGTACCACCCAGGGACCATGGTCTCTTTTTTGAAAAAGACAAGCCCCTTCCACAGCCAGGAACTGATCTTCAGTTCTATTATCTAGTATTTCCCATTTATGGGTCTGCAGTTTCAAATCCAAACCCAGGATAGAAACCAGGACATTAACTCTGTCACCTTGGGAGCAGCGAGGGAGAAGAGAAATGATGAATTGATAGAGGAAGAAGAGAAAGCGGTTGGGGCTAAAAGGAACTAAACCCAAATCCACTGTGTTGAATCCATTCCGACTGGTAAAAATGCACAGGACCAAATAGGCCTGCCCACTTCGGGTTTCTGAGACTTTGAATGTTTACCTCATCATTCTTTCTTGGGTCAGGGGAGAACCAGCTTCCGATTTCATTCTCATGACTACATCCATGAAAAGCCCCCAATGGCCTCCGTCACATTTTAAGATAGTGTGTAACTCGAGGAACTCACTGCTTTGTCAATAAAACAACCAACAAGTGGACCACAGCTTCTTCCCTCTAGACAAGGTTAGACCTCCATCCAGCTGAGAGAATGAGGTTCTTGAACTCAGTCCAATTGGAGCTCCAGTAATTCCTCCAGCCAAGAAATTACTTGGTAATTCTTGCTTGGTACTACGGTGACCAATCATGCTGGGTTGCCCAGGGCTTTCCTGACTTTCACACTTGAAGTCCTTCCTGTATCCTGGGAAATCCTAATCCCTATCAATTTCTGTGTTTCTGTGCCAATCTCTCCTCTCTGGGCGCTCTTCAAACTCCATTCTTACCTCTGTAATGACATGTACTGCAATGTGTTGTGACTGCTTGCTTCTTGCTACTCTGTTGTCTACTTTTCTAGGGCAGAAACCATGTCCAGAGAGTCGGTGCCTCCAGAACTTTGCACGCACCACACCTGATGCATGTATGCCAGATGCTCAATACTTGTTTGATACGTGAATTTTCCATCACAGAAAACTGAACTGATTGCTTGTTGTGGTCCCTGTCTCTTTCTTTATCGCAGATATAGCATTCTGTGCCTACGACCACATCAGCTGGCATCTGATCGGAATGAGCTCTGCACCTGAACTGTTCTCCATTCATTTCAGTGGACAGGTCTTAGAGCAGAACCATCATAAGGTCTCAGCCATCGTCCTTGTCAGCGCCTCGTCCACTACTGCAAACATGACTGTGAGCTCAGAGGGAAGGTGGACCATTTCATCTCTCATGCCCAAACATTTCCAAGGCAAGGAAACTCCTCCAATAGTCTTGCTTCTGAAGAGAGTACCACTCCACCCAAGACATTCACCTCCTCTATTTCCTTTTTAAGTCACCCCATCACAGACAGGTGTACCTTACCCCCTGAGAACAGTGTTGTTACTTTTAGAACAGGATCATGAAGGGGGAGAAGAAGTGGAGGAATTGACAAAGAGGGAGGCAGGAATGAAGCAAAAATCAAAGAAATCCTTACTTCCTGAAAAGCAGAAAAGGAGAAGGAAAAACTGCATACACGAAGTATTGTTTCATGGTGTACTTAGTAATGTGGCAAAAGAAAGAGGCCTTTGAATAAAACAAACATTTACTTGCAAATTTACCAAATTAAAAAAAGTACAAGAGTTTTCTTGTGCAAAGATCATGTTTTATGTTGAGAAGAGCCCAAAGCCTGGCACAGAGAATATGTGTCCAATGAATCAGACATAAGAGCTGAATGACTGGGGGCGTGGGGGTGTCAAAGACCATTTGTAGATTCAGGTGAAGGGAAAATCAGCCCAGGTTGTTACTGATATGGCATAAATAAAATAGCTTCCTGTTATACTACACATTTTTGTTCTAAAGGCTACTAGGAGAAAAGTTCATATAGAGACTAAAATCTAAATAAATGATATCTTCATAGGAAACTATTTTGTTGTCACACCAACAGGCATAAACAATACACTGAAGAAAGACATGCTTCATGGGAATCCGTTTCTTTTCTTTTAGCACCAGTCAAAATTATATTTACAGTAGTAAAATTGTCATAATATCCAAAGATAGCAAAATTCAAACCAAACTCATTGCCATCAAGTCCATTCTGGCCCATAGTAATCCAATAGGCAGAATAGCGCTGGATCTGTGGACTTCCAAGACTGTAAATCTCTATAAGAGTAGAAAACCTCTTCTTTATCTGGGAAGCAGCTGGTGGTTTTGAACTGCAGACCTTGATGGTAGCAGCCCAAGTGGTAACTCACTTACATCAGTAGGTATCCTTGCTTCAAGTATCCTTCCTTAAGTATCCTTCCTTAAAGGATAGATTTCCTAATGATAATAAAACACCAACAATAAAATGAACAGTATTGAGGACTTGGGTGCCAGGTACAGGTCTGACGGTCTTATGTACTGATTTGTTTAATTTTTAACAATATCACGTGATGGATACATAACCTCACTTAAGAGTTGAAGAAATTGAAATCAGGCAAATTAGGAATTCAAGCAAACCTAAGCCACAGTGGTTTAACATTCTTAAAGAGATCACAAAAACTCTTCCAGCTTCTGGAAGAAACTGAAAGAATCTTTCCAAATTCTGTCCCTCCATTTCTCTTTGCCTCTCTGCCTCTTTTGGTCCACCACTGAAAAGGTCCAGACCAAATGCTCAGTGTTGCTTGAGAATTACTTTCATTGTGTAATTTAAGTTTCCCATATAATTCATTTACAAGACAAGCATTCTGATCAATTTTAATATCTTCTCTTAAATTCTTCTGTTTCTTAACTTCCCCAACCAGCTGGGATGAAGGCTTACATGGACATTAAAAACTGTCCGAAGAAAACCAGGAGTCCTAAGAAGCTTACCATCAAACAGAGGCGGCACATGAAGAGATGGGACTACTACATAGCTGCAGAGGAAATTATTTGGGACTATGCACCCATAGTACCAATGAATATGGACAAGTGAGTCAAAAGGGTCTTGGGAAGGCTCAAGACACATTTCCTTGGCTCCTAGACACATGAAGAGGAAATGCCATGTGCTGACAACGAATGCCTTGGTTCCAGTCTCCTTATCCTACGCAATCTGGAATCACCCCACACTCACTAAGGAGACTCAGTTTAGAAAGAGTCTTGATAAAAACAGCTGGATCATATGTTGAATGCTTGCTATTGTTAAGCACTGTGCTAAACCTGAAGGGTTTCTCTCTGACTCTATATATTAGATACTGCTATGATCTACTTTTTAGATCATTAGAAATCTGAATGGGAAATGAGTCAGAAATTAAGACACTTAAGAAATTTAGACAGTTAAAAATTTGTTAAACATTCAAAAAGATACTCCAACTCCCTTATAACTTAAAACTTCATGGAAACATCAATCATGTATATTCACTCATGTCTATTAAAGATAATGGAAGGTTGCTGGAGTTGACAGGTACTTTCAGAGATTCAGAAATATCCAGAAAATCAATAACGGTACTGTAGATTAAGTGATAGAAAAGACCTTAGGAAATTTCCTAGTGCATTATTCTTTCAATCAATGGAGACCTTTCCCCAGAGATATGGAGGGCTGTCATAGCAGCTAGATTGACAAGAAGATCCAAATAGCTGCTATGACTTTCTCAGTGGTAGAGAACACCTAGAGATTTCGAGTGGGCCAAGTAAATAAACAATCTCAGGACTTGGAAAACTACATTAAATTTTTTTCAGAGAACTAGTATTTTAGCTTACCCAAGAGCAAAACTTCTAAGGTAGTACTTCGCTATCATATTGGGGTAACCACATGAAAAAGAGGCTTAATGTATGTCTGTATTTTTTATTTCATCTCACTTAAAGAATATACAGATCTCTGCATCTAGATAACTACTCAAACCAAATTGGAAAGCATTACAAAAAGGTGGTCTACAAACTTTATGAAGATGAATCCTTCACCAAACACGTGGAGAATTCTAATTTGCACGATGGGATTTTGGGCCCTATTATTAGAGCCCAAGTCAGAGACACCCTCAAAGTAAGTAGCAATCTTACTCGATTGGATATTTCTTTTTCCAAGAAAAAAAAAAGAGGTCCTTATAATGTGCCATTGAAAGTTAGCTTTGGTTTCTGTTTATTCTTCATATTTACTTATACTTTCCCTCACACAACAAAGGATCTGAAACAATTTATCAAATTACAAAGGAATGAAACAGAATTGAGGGAAAAGATGATGTGGAGACAAAGAAAATCAAGTATTGACAGCCATATTAAAACACATATATGATCTGACCCTTGTTTGCAAGTTTTGTTCTAATCTTTCTAGCAACTAAAAGAAAAAAGAAAAATATGTGAGTGCAAGAGTCTCCATATTCCTAAGAAGCCTAGTGTTCTCTAAAACTGAAAGCCTAGGAGAATTTTCTCTCATAAAATGAAAATCCTTTGTGTTGCACAGGATGGTGTTCTTGACAAAATCCCTACAACTAGCACAATAAATACATTTAAAATAACTTCCTAAAATAGTGTTTCTACATAGGGATCCAGAACATATGATTCCTTCAAGATCAGTGGTGAGAATGGCAATAGAGGGAGGGTGGTGGGAAGGTGGAGGTAGAAAGGGGGGACTGATTATAAGGTTCTTCATATAACCTAGGCCCTGGGGTATAGACAAGAGGAAAGTGGGTGAAGGGAAACATTGGACAGCGTAAGATATGACAAAATAATAATAATTTATAACTTTTCAAGGGTTCATGAGTGAGGGGGAATGGAGAGGAGGAAGTGAGGAGGGAGGGGGGAAATGAGGATCTGATATGAAGGACTTAAGTAGAAAGCAAATGTTTTGAGCATGATGAGGGCAACAAATGTACAAATGTGCTTGACATACATTGGATGGTTGTATGGATTGTGATAAGAGTTGTATGAGTCCACAATAAAATGATTTAAAAAAAAAAGAGGAGCAGATACCAAGGGCTCAGTGGAAAGCAAATGTCTAGGGAAAAAACCCCAATGACAGCATATGTACAAATATGCCTGGTACTATTGATGTGTGGATTGTAATAAGAGTTTTAAGGGCCCCCGATCAATTGGTCTTTTAATAAAAACAAAACAAAAAATGGCAGGGAAAAATAGTATTTCCCATTTTACCTGAGAACCTAACAGTAAATACAAATAATTTAAAAACTCTTCAAGGGAAGAAAACAGTTTAGGGTAGGTAGGTAGCTCCCTAATGATTGGTCTTAATCCAAAGATGAATTTAGGAGTGTATAAAGAACACTGAGTGTTCTTCTGATACTTTTTCATAAATATTATGTCTAAGAAATGTTTTTCTAGGAAATGAACATCAGAAAGTTCAAGGTTGCCCTCTTTGGCACAGAATAATAATGATTCAAATGCGCTCACCTTCATCCAAGTAGAAGAAGGAACAAGACTTTCTTGACATTTAATGACACCCATCAACATTCCTTTGTCTATGATGCCTCTCCTTCACTTCTGGATGGGGGCAGCCTAAGAAATACACACTTGCTGCTATGTGCTCTTGGCAAGTGCACTTTATGGGAAACTTAGGACCTGGATCTTTGCCTAGGACCTGCAAGAAGATAGCTTCCAAAGATCACTGTAGGAGACGACGAGCTGTAGGAGATGAGGCAGAAGAAACAAGTCATGGTCTAGAGATGAGACTCTCAGTTCACAAGCAAAGAGAAATGTGGTGCAGGCTGAAAGGACTCCAGAAAGCCAAAGTCACTGCAATTAAGTCAATTTTGACTCATAATGATCCTGTAGGAGAGAGTAGAGCTGTCCTTCAAGTCTGTAAATCCTTATAGGGCAGAAAGCATCATGTTTCCCCTGCAGAGGGGCTCACCTTTGGGTTAGCAGCCCAAGGCATAACCCACTATCACAAGGGGAAGAAAGAAGATAACGGAGAAGAGAGTCGGTGATAGACTGAGAGAAATATTCCTTCTCCTAACTTGTCTTCAAAGGTCAAACTTCCCATGCCATTTCCACTCAAATGTGTGAGTGAAGTGCTTTCAAATGCTTTGGCCAAGTGAGAGCACAAAGTTGTTACTCAGAAAAACATAGCCAGTTTTCTGATTTGTCCTAGCATGTGTGCAACACACACACACACAATCCAACAAATGACTATGTCAAAGTAGCATCCTGTGCTAACTTTTGGTTTAACCTGAATGGAGTAATGAATTTGATTTATCTTTGTAGATTGTGTTCAAAAATATGGCCAGTCGCCCTTATAGCATTTACCCTCATGGAGTGACCTTCTCTCTTTATGAAGATGAAGTTAACTCTTCCTCCACCTCAGGTTTGAATCCTTCACTTCTACTGGATGAATCTATCCTTCTTAGAGAGGTTGTCATATTTTTCCCCATTGCCTTCCTTGCCCAATGATATGACTAGCATCACATAGACTATTTGTGCCATAGAATATATATACACACATAGAATATATGTCACAGTATCCTAAAAGGCACAGGCAAATCCTGTTCACTACAGGGATTTTGTTGACATTTCAACCAGTACCAAAACATCCCATTTCCATCTATTGGAGTCAGACTCCAATAGTCAGACTTAGTCAGACTAAGTCCATATGTGTCTGAGTAGAATTGTGCTCCATGGACTTTTCCATGGCTGATGTTTCAGAAGCAGATCAGCTAGCTTTCCGTCCCAGGTACCTCTAGGTGGACTGGATCTTCCAACCTTCTGGTTAGCCATCAGTATGCTAAACATTTGTACCACCCAGGGACTCCATGTTTACCTTCGTTTTCACAACACATGGTTTCCTTTTTTGGTGTCATAGCAAGGCTGCTATGGAGAACAATATCTAATGATGACATGCTATCCAGGGTTCTGTCAACTTTCCCTTTCTCTAATTTCCTTGGTTCGAATGAGAGCTCTGGCAGTTCTTTGCAATCACGAAATAATTTTCCAAAGTAAAACAACTTTGTGTGCAATTTTTTCCAGGTCACAGATCCATGATCAGAGCAGTCCAACCAGGAGAAACCTATACTTATAAATGGAGCATCCCCGAGTCTGATGAGCCCACAGAAAATGATGCCCAGTGTTTAACTCGGCCATATTACAGTGATGTGGACATCACACGGGACATCGCCTCTGGACTAATAGGGATACTTCTCGTTTGTAAAAGCAGATCCCTGGACATGCGAGGCATACAGGTATTTTGTCCTCGAAGTCACCTTTCAAAATTCCTGGAGTCTCTTCTAGTTGAAACAAATTAGATGCTCCTTGCTAAATAATAGGTATTTTCCTTTAAGAGGTCAATAATCTGAAAGCACCTGTTTATAATACTGTGATGAAATTTATTCCATTGACTACTTCTTTGGTTTTTTGTTCTGTCTACCTTTCTCTGAATTCTACAGAGAAAGCAAGATTACTGTGGATGCTATATCTTATTTTGGTTTTAGATTCTAGATATTAGCTATGTGACCTTGAGCAATTCACCTAGCCTACTTTAATTTCTTCTTTGTATATAGGCAGCACCCTCTCCTCCATTGCCTTCCAACACCATGCAATCACACACACATTTTTATAGGTTTATTTCAGGGCTCAAGGGATGTACATGAGAAAACTATAATACTCTGCACCAATCCTTGTTATTTCTAGAAATCTGCAATATGAAGAAATCAGATAAATTACCTAAAAGAAAGAACCCCTGGAGAAAGAATTTCTTATAAAGTTGGACCCAGACAAGCATGATTGATTTATATAGGAGAATGTGAACAATGAATAGGGATCTTCTGAGATTATCTTCAGTGAAGAGTAGTCTCATGTCATTAATACAAAAATCCCCAAAGAAGTGATAGGACAAGATAATCAAAGAGGTCTCATCTCAAAGCATACAAAGCAGAAATATAAACAAAAATCCCGTTTCTATTGAGTAACTTCTGCCTCACGAGAACCCTATAGAGAAGATTTAAAAGACCCCATAGAGTTTCCAAGGCTATCAATCTTTACTGAAGCAGACAGCCTCATCTTCCTTTCTGGATGGATTTGAACCACCCACCTTTCAGTTAGTAGTGCATTGTTGGTTTCTGAAAAGAACTCAGAACAATTGCTTGCAAGATTCCTCCCTGATCTCAGCACGTTCACTCTCCAGAGAGCAGCTGACATTGAGCAGCAGGCGGTGTTTGCTGTCTTTGATGAGAACAAGAGCTGGTACCTTGAGGACAACATCAATAAGTATTGTGAAAATCCTGATGAAGTGAATCGTGAGGACCCCAAGTTCTATGAATCGAACATCATGAGCAGTAAGTTGAAGCACTGTTTTTCTCCACTATCCCTCACACCAACACACACACACACACACACACACACACACACACTCCTTCAGTTGTACCCAGAGGCAGAGGCATAGATTTGCACACACTTGCTGAGAAGTACCTCTTAGCCTCATTTCCAGGACAAGAGTTTGTCAATGAATTCATGGGGTGGAACTCCCAGTTACTAAGTTCTGACAGGTTCATCAACCTTGGAAGACCCTGCATGACCTGCTGCTTCAGACAATGAGAAGAAATGAAGCAACACAGAAGGCACCACTGACTTCCATCCATGTGACCTGGAGATTTTAGCTAGGGGGCCAAGATAGATACTCATTGTGTTCAGGAGAGAAACAAGGCAAAGAACCTAATGTCAGCGTGTCAAATAGACATCAGGCCAAGTGAGTCTGGGGAGCTGGAGTCTTAGAGAGTCAATATGTGACTTTTTAAAACATGTTCTCCACAAACATGTGTTTCAATTAAGTACAATTTAATCACTCCCAGCTTGTACTGACTTCATGTGTGGAGAGTTGGACTGCTTCGTCAGGCTTTTAAGGTTGTGCATGAAGAGGTTTGAAAGGTTCGCTGAGAAGCCCAGAATGTAAGGGACTTTCTGGACCATGGTGCAGGCGTTCACTGTGACTTGATAACTCAGTTCACGTCACTTCACAGAGCCACAGATCAAGCATCTCCAGAATATCCAGGTAGTCCTCTGCTGTCCCCCTGGTGGTGGTGAGTCATTTCACCATAACCCACAGAATAGGATGCTTCCTCCATCTTCTACCCACATAGCTTTAGATGAGTGACAATTTAGGGATTATCAAAACATGTAGATGTCCTGGGATTGGTCTCAGCTTTTCTTGCATAATTTTACTTTGACAGTGAATCTGTCATAGACATGGATGAGTGCTGTCCAATAGGAATTAATAAGATCTGCACATATCATTAGGAGCGTTGGTGGTATCATGCTCCTAAGTTGGGCTGTGATCTGCACGGTTGGCAGTTCAAAACCACTGGCAGCTCCTCAAGTGAAAGACTGGGCTGTCTACTCCTATAGATTGTATTGTATTAGCCTTGTAATCCCACAGGGGCTTGCTATGAGCCAGCATGGACTGGAAGGCAGTGACTTTGGTTTGGGCATATATCATTCAATGCTTCCTGGTTTTCACTGCTCTTCAATGCCACCAAGTTAGTTTTGATGCTGAGCCCTGGTGGCACCGTGGTTGTGTGCGGGACCGTGGCCAACAGGGTTAATGGTTCAATTCCAGCAGCAGCTCTCCAAGAGCAAGGCTGATCTTCCTACTCCCATCAGGGCAGTGATGCCCCCTCCCCCCCAAAAAAAAGTTAGTTCTGACACACAGAGATCCTGTGTAAAACAGAAAGAACCTTGCCCAGTCCTGAGTCATCCTCACAAGCTTGCCTATGTGTTAACTCCTGGCTTCAGTCACAGTGTCAGCCCCTCTCATTGAAGGTCTTCTACTTTCCACTGACCCTCTGCTTTACTAAGCATGCTATCATTCTTCATGTAAACGTGAAGAGAAAGATGTGTCACTAGTTTTCATTTTATTTGATTCAAAAGATCCTAAATGTAATTTCAACAAGTACTCAATATAAAAAATAGAGATTTTGATTTTGCTCTTGTAGCATGTCTCAGTTCAGCTGACCCACATTTCAAGCACTAGGAGCTTCCCAGTTGGACAGTCCTTAGGGGAAAAACCCTATAAAAACATCCAGAATGAAGAGCAAACTCCCTCACTACCATTGAGCCATTTCTGACTCATACTGATCCTCTAGATAGGGCAGAAGCTGTATCCGTGAGCTTCTGAGACTCACTTTTGACAGGAGGTAGGAAGCTTCTTTTACCAGAGCCAGAGCAGCTGGTTTTGATCTACTGGCCTTGTGAATAGCAGTTCAAAGTGTCATTCACTACACCTCCAGAGAAAACAAATAGCAGTCATTCAATAAATATGTCTTAAATGCTCACTAGCACCAGGCTGTGTGTTCAGACCAGCCCTATCATGGTGACCCAACCAGGTGTGGTCCCTGCCCTTATGGAAACAATTTGATTGTGTTATCATGGTGAGCAAATAAGTAAATAAGGATGTTGCCAAAAGCACTGTTACTTTTCAAGATAATGAAACGTGTGAATGCAATACTCTAATGAAAACTGTAGTTTATATATACATGACATCAGCTGGAATCATTCCAAAATGTGCTAAAATAATCATGCCTCAATTTTAAGGCCATCACTTCTGGCTCAGGGTGTCAGGACAATGAATTTTTCATATCATGCTTTTCCTCCAAGTGGAATTATTCTGGCTGATACACTAAGCTGTGTTCAGAATAACCTTGAAGATGAGCATGGAGCACGAATATTTGATAGCACATTTGATGTGTGAATAAATGAATATAAATGAAAGACATTCTCTTTATTCTGACATTTCTCCCTTTGGCTAAATTAGGTGAATAAGCACTCACTTGGGGAATCTGAGTTTGACCTTCTAGTCACATGGCAGACATGGCAATGCTGGCCTTTTATAGTCATAGCTTTGACGTAATGATTTAGTGGGAGCAGCTAAATCAACACAGGGACACTTCTTTCCAGTGTAATTAGGTGCATGCCCTTCTGTTGGCACAGGCGAGGTGTTTTAACAGATTTGACTTTTTCAGCAATCAATGGCTTTGTTCCTGAGAGCATACGTGCCCTAGGATTCTGCTTTGATGACACTGTCCAGTGGCACTTCTGCAGTGTGGGGACCCAGGATGACATTTTGACCATTCATTTTACTGGACACTCATTCATCTATGGAAAGAGGCATGAGGACACCCTGGCCCTCTTCCCCATGCGTGGAGAATCTGTAACTGTCACAATGGATAATGTTGGTGAGTAAGAGCCTGGACATTTGGGGGCAAGTTGACTTTTGAATTTCCCATTTATAAAGTTTCTACTGTCACTCTCAGACAGCCACTCCTCCTGAGCGTGCCTCTCTGAGTCATGGCAGGATTTCCTTTTACTGCCTCTCATACTTTCTATTTGGGAAATTAATTAATGGGCCCAGGCATTAATATCAAGAATCTTAGTGGCACTATTGGGTAAACTAGTTACAAGGTTGGTAATTCAAACCAATCAGTCATTCTGCAGGGGAAGGATGAGGGCATTTGCTCCCACAGCGATGTATAGCCTTTAATATGATCTTCATTTAATCTTCCTTCGGTTAATTAGGAAATAAAGATGGACACAATGGCAGAAGGAGAAGTCATAACTTGTAGGATGCATAACAATTTAGCTACAAAGAGAATTTCTCTAGCCCAAATGCCCTTTCATGTTTGAAAATGGCCCTCCCACTCTAGGGTGATCCACTGTCAGACACCATGCCCTAGAGGCTGAGCCTCAGAAAGCACATGAGCTTTGGACTTCTCCAGATTAGGGTTCAACTCCTATTCTGACACTAGGTAGCTGTGCAACCTAACCTAGTTACCTGACCCCACTTGCCTCGGTTTCCTCAAATACTAATGCCTTAGAGAGTTTGCTTGAGCATTACTTGAGGTATATGCCAAGCAGAAACACTCAGCGCACACTCAGCAATTGGAAATGTCCCAGAAAAGTTTACAACAGAGACTCATAGGATTTCAAAATTTTTCAGAATTGCCCAGGCCCAACTGAGTTATTTATTGCCAACAGCATAGGTTTTCAGGCTAACTTGGCTTATTCTCTCCTTTTCAGAAAAAAAAAGTAACCCTCAGCACCCCTCTGTGGCCCATTGTCCAGGATAAAGTGGAGGTATCTGCTTTTGCAGCCTCCCTGCATCGTCCCTGTGTCCTCCATGTGGCTATACTGCCCACTGTGGGAAACACTGGCCTTTAGGATATTTCCTCCTCCTATTCCACTCCTCATTCTTTTAATCTTTTTTACTAGTTTTACTTCCTCTCACTATATGCTCATCACTAGTCCAAGAGAATGTACTGTGTTACAGTTCTATCAGACACATTCTTCTGCTTCATCCTTTTCCTTGCTTCTTTTAAAACAGGCAGAAGAGTCTCTTTAAGGGCTCATGGCATTGATTGATTCTACTGATAACAATAAAGACTAGAAAAGAGTCAGTGATGGAAAAGTCAAGTATCATAAAAACACCATACTTAGGAATATTGAATCATCTCTGGTGTGTGGGGGTACAGCTTATCACTACTCAATTTCAAACCTCAAGCATCTAAAATGACGTTTATATTTACCATTCATTTTTTCTTGATTAATCCTTTCCTTAGCACATTCTAAAATAACAACTGGTAAACTATCTGCACAACTTCCCCTCTTCCTGAATCTCTACTAGCCTATACTCCAGTATAAGTCGACCCAAATATCACCCAAAGCACCTAATTTTACCAAAGAAATGGCATTAAAAATGTGTTCAAAAGCTTGACTTACATATGAGTATAAATGGTAATTGAGAGGTCAATACTACTTTGGGTTAATATTCTGTTAAAGGAAATGAGTGCACTGGTCCCATACTTGGATGTCACAACAATGTCACATTGCTAAACATTTTACAGTAAATTTCTAACATCAAGCCACTGTGGACCACTAACCAGCAGTTGATGGTCAACCAGTGGCTCACAGCTGGCACTAGAACATTCTCATCCAAAACTGGCAAGAAAATGACTGTCACAATGGCATCTAGTATTGTTATATCTATTTCATCTTTCAGAGTGACCATTCTCTTCTCTCCCTCTTCTGTAGGAACATGGATGTTAACGACCACAAGTTCTGGTCCAAGGAGCAAAAATTTAATGTTGAAATTCAGGGATGTTAAGTGTATCCGGAATGATTATGAAGACTCATATGAGATTATATATGACACTCCACCTTCAGAAACGAACACGATGGGTGCTCGAAAGATGCCTGGTTTTTCAGAAAATACAAGTGGGGAAGATTATGATTACCAGGATTCACTGGCTTCAGCATTAGGAATTAGGTCATTCAGAAATATATCACTGACTCAGGAGGAAGATGAGTTAAATCTCACAGCCTTAGCTCTGGAGAACAGCTCAGAACTCATGTCCCCAAGTGCCGACACAGCTGTTAGCTTAAATTCGTCTTCTCCCAGTAACATCAGTTCGCTCATAGGTAATGTCCTCTCAGAACCTCAGGAAACCCTTCCTCATTCAGGAACCACAGGCACTGGTTCTCTCCTGGGGCACCCCGATAACTTTGACAAGAGCTCATCTCTCAACTCTTCCACAGCAGAGCATTCCATGGTTGATTATGAAGACTCTCTACTGGGTTCCCAACAGTCCCAGGTTACAGAGATACATTTACTTCCTATTGGGGCAAAAGGACTCAGAAGTCACAAACAAGCTAAATATACAGTATGGCAGGCAGGAAGAGATAAAGCAACAGAGCTTGAGGTTTCACAGGAGGTACCAGCACCTAAACATGGGAGGCATTTAAGACAAGATAATGTTTCTCCTTCCAGAATGAAGTCCTGGGAGGGTCTTCCTAGGAATCCATTACTCTTAAAACTCAAGAATGCATCTAACATTTTGAATGGTAAATGGCACCCGGCTTCTGGGAAAGGTAACTACAAAATGATCCGAAAAACTGATGAAATTATAACTGCTAATAAGCTGCTGGACAGTCCTCAGAATGATTCTAGGACTTGGGAAGGCAGCGTTCCCCTTACAAAGAAGCACGGAAAGCACAGGGTTCACTCCGGTTCTTCTAGAGTGAGCCATGACACTCTCCAAGTCACACAGAAGGGAGAACATAGTGGATTGAAGAAAACCGCTTTTTACATTAAGACTCGAAAAAAGAAAAGGGATGAGAAATTTGCGCACCATGTCCCTATGTTCCCTGGGGCCTTTCATCCGCTAACAGGAGAGGCCGACACCACATTTTCAGGCCAGAGACTTGATGATTCATTGTTGCTTCATAAATACAATGAAACATCTCTTCTCACAGACATAAACCAGACAGTGCCCTCTATAAATCCCAACCTGAAGGAGTCATTTCCTGACTATAATCTGAGCACCCCAAGCAATGACCCTGGTCAGACAGTCTCCTTTGCAGATGTTTTTCCAATGGTGCTTGACACAATACACAACAGTGACCTAAGTCGCGAACCATACCTTAATGATAGTGGTAAACTATTTCCTTCTTTGGGACTTGAAGGTAGGCAGACAACCGCCTCTCCAGACAGCAGTGAACCACCCAACTCCTCAGACCTCAGCCATGTGACCCTCTCCCCAGATGACAACTTTTCAGAATTCAATCAGACATCATCCCTCTTCCCTGACCTCAGTCAGATGACTCTTTCTCCAAAACTCAATCAAACAGACCTTAATCAGACTTCCAACTCTTCTGAGTCTACTCAAACACCGCCTTCTCTAGAACTTGGTCAGATTTCCCCTTCTGTAGTCCTTAGTCAGATTTTCCCTTCTACAGACCTTATTCAGACGTCATCTCCAACTGCAATCAATGACACTTTAATATCAAGTCAATTTAATCCACCAGTCGTAGTGGGCCTTTCTGGAGATGACGGAGATTACATTGAGATTATTCCAAGACAGGGCACACGTGGAAAAAGTGAAGAAGAGTTTGTTGAAATGGATTATGTGCATTATGATGATCCCTACCAAACTGACACGAGGACAGACATCAACTCCTCCAGAAACCCTGACAACATTGCAGCATGGTATCTACGTAGCAAAAATGGAAATCGAAAAAACTATTACATTGCTGTTGAAGAAGTATCGTGGGATTATTCACAATTTGCACAACGGTTTGGCCTATTTCTTTTTCTTATATGTTTGTTTTTTCAGTCCTGCTTAAAAAGTAATGATCGTAGTTCAGGGAGACCTAAGTCTGGGCCAACTGGGCCAAGCATGGTACTTGGTTTCCTTTTACACCTTGACCTAATCTATGTCCTTTGTCATTTCCAAAATTAATGCCTCTACTTTAGATGACACTTGAACCTTATAAGAGAAATCTGACATGTCTCTACTTCAACAAGCTTCTGCTCCCTATTCTTGTCTTAGCACATCATTTCTAATCCTTTTTGCTCTAAAGCCATGCTCAAACAAACCCTGGAAATCTAATCAAGAAAATATAATTGAAGTCTATTTCAAATTTGTAAAGTGGAAGTCTTCATTTACGTTTATTTGTGCAGATGTGCATATACATAAGGACTTCAATAAGTTCATGGAAAAAATATGTTATCTTTCAACTTCATTCTTCTGTGAATTTTTGAAACTGCACTGTGTGTGTGTGTGTGTGTGTGCGCGCGCCCACATGTGCACACATGTATAACTTGTTTTGTGATTATACTAGGCGGAGTTCTCTAGAGGTGCAAAACCAGCAAATGAAGTATGTATGAAAAAATTTTATATCAAAAAGTTATTCACTTGTTTATAGAACCAGTCCAATCCAGTCTGAGCCAAGTGTGGGGGGCAAATATTAAGCTGGAGATATTTTCATGACTTGTGTGTTGGTGAGGCTAGCAAACCAAGAAGCAGCAAGACCACAGGCTGACGGTCAATGAGTTCAAAGTCAGTATGGCTGAAGAGGTCAATGACTCGATGGTCGGTAGGCAACATGGTAGGCTGGAGATATAGCGTGCAGGGTCAGTGCTTCAATGAGTCAGATGCAGGACCTAGATCGCAAGAAGTGAGCAAGTTTCCCCACAGCGCTGACTTACGTTACGAGTAGGTCACATCTCTGACAAAACTTCCTTCCAATTGTAAGGAGGCTGAGATCAGCGTCAGTAGGTGGCACAACTGATGTGGAGTGCATTATATTAGATCACATCATGCGAGAATCTTGGCCTGGCCAGATTGGCATAAAACCTATCACAGTGACCAACATAAAGTATATTGCATCTTGGTAAGCTATAGTTCAAATTCTATCAGACTCCAGTGACAGAAGTCAGAGACATCAAGTGGTTTAAAACTAAAAAGCAAGTTGTACCCTTAATCAGGACAGCCATTAGATGTCTTGTTTTTATTTAAACTATAGTTCTAACTTGAATAGAGTCCCTCATTCAATAGCTCTTTATTATTTTGTTGCCATTGTGTTAAGTGCCAAAATTAAAATAAAAATGCACATGGTCCTGCCTTCATGGCATATATGACTTATTTAGTAGAAAGGTAGAAGAGAATAAAGTTTAAGATATCATCATGATAAAGACCAGGAAAACAAGGAAGATATGTAATAATATTGGAGTTGGGGAAATAACCCTGAGGAAGTGGCTGTTGAGCTGGGATCTGGAGATGAATAAGAGTGAATTAAACAGAAGATGGAATGAGAGAACATTCTAGGGTCAAATAGAAGAACAAGATCAAAACACAGTGGTAGGGGGAATCCCTGAAGCTACAGAGACATTGAAAAGGGGTCTCAAAATGTTTGTTGATATGGAATTAAAAGATAATGGAAATTTTACCGAATTTTTGAGTCCTGCTTGTATCTATTTGCTCATTCATTTTTGCATTCAACAAAAATGTTTAAGTATCTCATTTGACAACGTAATAGTCTTTAGAAAAAAACTGGGAGCAAACCTTGCAAGATCCTCTAGCTGCAGATGTCAAGGGACTTGCATTCTAATAACAGGGACAGACACTAGTAGATAACCTCAAAGATAAAGATAATAATTATATGTACTATTGAGTCACTAGAAATTGGCATGAACTCAATGGCAGCAAGTGTGAGAGATATGAGTCCCAAAGAAATGTTATTTATGTATATACATAAATGTGTATGTGTATATATGTATGTGTACATATACATATCTATTTATATAAAATATGAGTGTGTATATGTGTGTGTATGGAACCCTGCTGACATAATGGATTACAAATTGGGTTCCTAGCCACAAGGTCATTAATTAGAATTCACCAACAGCATCATGGGAGAAAGTTAAGCCTTTCTGTTCCCATAAAGATTTACAGCCTTAGAAACCTACAGGGGCAGTTCTACTCTTTCCTATAGGTTCACTGTGAGTCTGAATTGACTTGTTGGCAAAGAATGTGTGTAGGTATGTGATATATTATTTATGTTATATTATATATGCTATATTTTCTTATGATCAGAGCTGAAGTGGGTGATGTTATCCAGGTAAGTCATCTTCAGAAGAGTGAGGGAGCCCTGGCAGCTAGTGGTTATTTATCACCAGGTCATCTGAGGGAGAAATATGAGACTATCTATTCCATAAAGATTTTAGTCTCAGAAACATACAAAGGCAATTCTTCCCTGTCCTGCAGGGTTGCCATGAATTGGAATCAATTTGATGGTTGTGTGCTTGAGGCTCTTATTTATTTTTTAGCATATATATGCTAAAGCAATAGAAAGAGAAAGTGAAAGAGAGAGAGAATACTTCATACAAACACACAAGTGCGGAGAGGAGATGAACTAGTCAGAGTGCAGTGTAGCAATGATGAGACATAAAACTTTCCTCTAGTTCTTAAATGCATCCTCCTCCCCCAACCCACTATCATGATCCCAAGTCTACCTTACAAATCCCAGCTAGACCAGAGGATGTACACTTGTACAGATAGAAACTGGAAACACAGGGAATCCAGGGCAGATGATCCCTTCAGGAACAGTGGTGAGAGTGGCGATACTGGGAGTGTGGAGGGAAGGTGAGGTAGAAAGAGGGAACTGATTACAAGGATTTATATATAACCTCTTCTCTGGGGGGGGGAGACAGACAATTGAAAAGTGGACAAAGGGAGACATCAGACAGTGTAAGATATGAAAAAATAATAATTTATAAATTATTAAGGGTTAATGGGGTAGGAGGGAGTGGGGAGAGAGGGAAAAAATAAGGAGCTAATACCAAGAGCTCAAATAGAAAACAAATGTTTTGAGAATGATGATGGCAATGTGTCCAATGTGTTTGACATTGTATGTATGGATTATAAGAGTTGTACAAGCCCCCAATAAAATGATTTAAAACACAAACACACACACACACACACACACACACACACACACCACTATAGCAATACTCTAGAAATGTGAAGAATGAGGCAGGAAAATTTGACTTGGCCTAAAGCATCCTAGGAAGAGTTACCTTAGAAATAACATTTGAGCTAAAAATTCAATAATAGTGTTGACCTTGTATCTTTACTCATTCACTTGTTCATCAAGCATTTATTAAAGATATTACCTGTGTTAGGCTTTTTTAGAAGAAACATAACTGGAGAAGCCTTCAGTTTCTTCTTTTAAACACATGCTATTATTATCCTTGCAGTGAAGTGGATAGTGAAGAAGATGCTGACGATGCGCCCGAGAACACCATATACAAGAAAGCTATTTTTCAAAAGTACACGGACAGCACCTTTACCCAGCGTGATCCTCGAGGGGAGTATGAAGAGCATCTTGGGATTCTTGGTCCTATTATCAGGGCTGAAGTAGGTGATGTCATCCAGGTAAGTCAGAAGAGTGGAGCGGGGGTTCCCCACCCAGCAGAATGCCATAAAAGGGGAATGCAAGGTGCTTCTCAAACCACCGGAATGTTATAAACGTTTCAGGTGGAAAGAGAGTGGCAGCTGTTTGTTTATTTATTTGAACATTTTATTGTCCCCGACGTGAAAGTTTACATAACGAGTTGGTTTTCCAATCAATAATCCATACACAATTGTCCTCTAACATTGTTTGCAAGCCCCACATTGTATCAGCAGTGTCTAGATTTTCCATGCCCCTTCATCTGATTTTCCTGCTCTTCTTGCCTTTGCTTCTCTTTGCTTTGGGGCCAATGCTGCCCTTTTGGTCTCCTGGTTGGTTGTTCTAAGGAACACGTACCCCTAGATGCTGCTGTTTACTTTATGGGCCTGTTTAGTAATTGGCTGCAAGTTGGCCTCTGAGAGTGTCTTCATTTTCAAGTGAGGTTGTCTTAGGGCAATAGTCTTAGGGGTTCGTCTAATAATCTCCTTCAGACCACTAAGCCTGGCCTTGTTTCTTTTCTTTTTGTCACTTTGAATTTTGCTCTACACTCTTTTATTCCTTTTAACCAGGACTTGGATCTATTTTTCAGAATTAACCGATTGTATTTCTTTCCAAAGATTTTTTTTTTTTACCAAGTAACTAGCAATCTTCATGACAAAAAGAATGACCTCACCGTTTTTTATATCTAAGAATGATATATCCTGGAGAAAATTATTCTGTCATTCATCTCTAAAACAAACAAAGAAGTTGAGAAATTCAGGAGCAATCCAATGGGGCTTCATAATAATGTGGCAGTGTGGCAGTCCCGGTGTCAGTGGCCAGCTTCTGTGGAGTCGGCTGTGACTCATAGCAATGCTGTGTACAGAACAAATGGAACAGGGCTCAGCCCTGCACAATCCTTGTTAAGTTGGAGCCTGAAGGATATTGTGCTTACTAAGGCAGAGGCAGGGGAAAAGAGCCTCAATAAGATAGATCGACACAATGGCTTCAGTGGTAAGAATGCTTTCTCTTTTGAGAAAAGAGAAGCCAAGAAAAGAAAGCTAAGCAAGAAGAGAGAATCAGGAAGGCACATGTGTCCCCAGGCCTCTGAATATGAATACAACCTCCCTCCCCCAAAGTAAGATCCCTATATGTTACAAAGCATGATTAATTCTCTGCCACATCCTGTCTTCTATTTCAATCCTGCAGCCAGCGTATGTCACCATCAGAGTTTATTTCCCTCGTCCTTTCTAACCTCTCACTTAAGAAAAAGACAGGAAAGGGCAACTGAATCTGAAGTAAACTAGTCTAGATCCAAGAACATACCTCCTCTACTGATTTAAGCATTCAGCAATTTGTTTAATAAATATTTTCTTTTAAAAATGCAAATAGACAAGTAGGAATATAAAGAGCTTAATGATTCTGAATGCAACATGTATATAAGGGAAATGGTTGCAATTTGGCTTAGGTCACTTGTACCTTAGTCCTCAAAGTAACATTCTGGCTCTTCAACATTTTAAAGAAGTCTTGTGTGTAATTATCCAATCCAATCATCATCAATTCCTCTTGAAGGAGTAGCTGATTAATTTCAAAGTTTAAAAAGTTGACTGTTTCATCCTTGGCTTTAGAGATTGGGACATAAATTTGAAAAAGAGTCTATTAATGGGATTTCTTTAATATATGTATAGATACTGTCCTGTCACAGACAGAAAATGTCCCTTTTGACAATGAATGTGACATCATTCCTTTTGAATTTGTCATTTTCAGCTTTGGAAACCATACACTGGACTGATTCAAAATGGCCAATTCTGGTCCATCCCAGCTCACTAATGCCTACTGATTTGAGATTTTTAGCTTTAATAACATTTGGTCCACGCTTATACTAAACAGCTCAGCTACTAGTCGATGAGTATGCCATTCAAAGCTGGAGGAACTTAGTGGAATGCTCTGGAATGATCTGCTTATGACAGTAGATCACTGACAACACTATGTGCATAAAGTAATAAATGATGTCTCTAAAGTGAACCAGAGACATATAGAAAGTATAGGCATATGAATATATTTTGGGTTTGCATTTAATCATTACTCTAAGATCAATTAGTTCTTACGACATAGTCCTACTTGATATTCACCTTCGTGAAGACATCTTTGAAGATAAGAATGCTATCACAAAATTTGGTGAAGAAATTAGATGGAACCTGCCTAGTAGAAAGAATAGTGCCGGGGGTATTAAAGCCTTATCTTCAAACATCCATCTATGTGAAACTTCAACCCAGCACAGCAGCATATGTGATCCAACAATTATAAATAATAAAATCTAAATTTGGAGGAGGCAACAGCATCTAAGTTTAAATTCTGAAAACTCCATTTCATTCAGAAGGCTATGGATAACAGTGGAAGGCCAAAATTGATTTGCAGGCTCCCCACATGGATTATTTCTCTAGTAAATCCCCTCTGACCCTAGTCCAAGGATGTGAGCTGCCAGACAGAGAACATTGCACAGTAGATTATAGCAGATGGGATTACCTTAAAATGCAACATTTTAACATTTCATCTCCCTTTTGACCCATCTTAAAATTATTTCAGTTTTTAATATTTGCTTTTCAAATGAAACTTTTCTCTGATTTTTTTCATCATAATTGGCTTGATGTGTGTTTTTTGGTTTGATTTTTGTATCATTTTCTGAATATGAAACCCAGAATAAGTAATCTATCGAGACAGGAACTGGATGAATATTTTCCTGGGGTCATGGCAGAAAAATGTAAGGGGGGGGGAAATGAGGAGCTAACGACCGTAGGTATGAGCAATTGATTGTAGTGATGATCCCACAGCTCTTCTCAGTGTGACGGAATCACTCAAGTGTATGATATGTGAATCACATGTCAATAAGATTCTTTTTTTTAAAGAGAAAATGTCATGTGCAGTTGCACTCCGAAAGTGTGGGGGTTTCTGTGAGCTTGACTTGAGTCGAGGGCTACTGGGTGGGTGGAAGGTCTCTTCCACTGATCTTTTTTCTGCTTGGATGTTTGTGGAGCTTAAGGACATTTGAAGTTCATGCCTTGTTCCAGGTCCGTTTTAAGAATTTGGCATCCAGACCATATTCTCTTCACGCTCATGGACTCTCCTATGAAAAATCATCCGAGGGAAAGACGTACGATGATGACTCGCCTGAGTGGTTTCAGGAAGATAATGCTGTTCAACCAAACAGCACCTACACCTACGTCTGGCATGCCACTGAGCAATCAGGCCCAGAAAACCCGAGCTCAGCCTGTCGGGTTTGGACTTACTACTCATCAGTGAACCCGGTAGGTATGTCCTCAAAAATTTCTGTCCATCCCGTGACTTTATAGCGTCAGCACATGCCATCTCGAAGTCAGAACTTTGAAGGGTCTGGGGTCTTGGTTTGGGTGAGCCATGCAAAAGGACTGGGATTGACAGTCTACAAAGATCATAGCCAAGAACTGTGCTTCCAGCCCTTCGGAGAGCTGAGAAACAGAAATACTTGTTCTGTGGAGAACAAATAAGGATTATTTAAAGGGTCACCCCTAATTTAGAGTGGCTGTGTTTTTTTTTTCCACCAGGAGCCCTGATGGAATAGTAGGTTATGCATTGAACTGCTGGCCTCACGGTCGATGGTTTGAAACCACAAGCCATTCCTTTGGAGAGAAGTGAAGGTTTTTGCCCTTGTAAAGATGTATAGTTTCAGAAACCCAGCGGGGAGTACTACTCTGTCTTATATGATAGCTATGAGCTGGAATCAATTCAATGACAGTCAATTTGGGTGTGATTTTTTTCAGAGGAAAATGCTTATTTGCAATTTTCTCCAATGAATATTAGCTTCCTTCTGTTCTTTCTTTATGAAAGAACTGCCAAACTAAGACTCCTTTATTGCAGGAAGAGTAAGGAGAGTCTTAGATTTAAATTCCTGTCCCTGTAGGTCCTGTGTGACCCTAGAAAAGTTATTTGAATTTCTATGAACTTTAGTTACCTGAGGGAAAAATAAGAAAACAGTGCATAGCAAATAGTAGCTATTTGTTCAATGAACGAACATATATTTTTGGAGGGGGGCATCACTGCCCTCTGGTGGTCATGGGAGCTACCCAGCGCTGCTCCTGAGAGCCACCGCTGGGTTTGAACCACCAAGCCCACGGGCCGCAGTCCCTCACTCAACCACTTACGCCACTGGGGCTCAGCCCAAACGAACATATATTTACCATACAGGATTGGTGTTAGATTCATGAGGTACTATGAGCAAATCATTTAACATACTGGTAGATGCTCAATATAGAGAAATCATTCTATCAATGATTCTATCATTCTATCATCATCATCATTGCTCCCAAGCTGGTATAAAGCATTAATCAGAGGAATAAAATATGAATGCAACAGAATTTGATGATAAATGTCAAAGCCTCTTAAATTCTTTCCTTATAATCTTCAAATTCAGAGCCTTTAGAGTCAGAACCCAGGAGCCCTGGTGGCATCATAGCTAGGCTTTGGACTGCAAGCAGGTCCAGCTGTTTGAAGCAACCAAGTGCTTTGAGGGGAAAAGACAAGGAGGGCTTTTTACCCCCATAAAGAATCGCAATCTTGGAAACGCATAGGGGCAGTTCTGCCCTGTCCTACAGGGTCACTCTGAGTCAGAGACAACGCCTCAGCAGTGAGTTTAGTGTCAATATTAGAAACCCCGGTTTTAGTGTTTATGCAGTGGGTTGTAAATTGCAAGGTCAAGGATAGGACTCAGGTGCTCCAAGGAAGAAAGGAGTTTTCTGCCCCTGTAAAGGCTCACAGCTTCTACAGAAGGGTCGCGGGGAGGAGATGAACCTGTCAGGGTGCAGTGTAGCAACGAGGAAACATACAACTTTCCTATAGTCCTTAAATGCTTCCTCCCCCCCACTATCATGATCCCAGTTCTACTTTACAAATCTGGCTAGACCAGAGGATATGCACTGGTATAGATATGAACTGGAAACACAGGGAATCCAGGATAGATGAACCCCTCAAGGACCAGTGGTGAGAATGAGGATGCTGGGAGGATGGGGTAGAAAGGGGGAATCAATTGCAAGGATCTACATATAACTTCCTCCCTGGGGGATAGATGGCAGAAAAGTGGGTGAAGGGAGACATCGGACAGTGTAAGACATGATTAAATAATTATAATGTATAAATTATCAAGAGTTTATGGGGAGGGGAAGAAAAGGGAAAATGATGGAGCTGGACTCAAAAGGACTCAAATAGAAAGCAAATGTTTTGAGAATGATAATGGCAACAAATGTACAAATGTGCTTAACACAATGGATGGATGGATGGATGGATGGATGGATGGATGGATGGATGGATGGATGAATTGTGATGAAAGTTGTACAAGCTCCCAATAAAATGATTTTAAAAAATGGTTTACAGCATCAGAAACTTTAGGAAGTCATTCTACTGTCCTGTATGGAGTCAGTAAGGGTTGGAATGACTGGGCTTTCGGTTTAAGAAGCATTTCTCTTTGTTTGATCAATGATGGTCAGAGGGAAGGGAGAAGACAAGTGATCTGCTCTTACTGTCTTTCAGGAAAAGGATATCCATTCTGGCCTGATTGGTCCCCTGCTAATCTGCCAAAAAGGGACCCTGCACAGGGAGAGCAACCTGCCTCAGGACAGGAGAGAGTTTGTCTTTCTTTTTATGATCTTTGATGAAAAGAAGAGCTGGTACTATGAAAAGACCAAAAGGTCATGGCCATTTGAGTCCTCAGAAGTAAAACACTCCCATGTGTTTCATGGTATTTTCCCTTTGTCTTTGATATAATCGTTGAATTAAAGCTGACTGAATTATAGGGACCTAGGTCTTTAGGTTTTTAGCAGAGTGAGTCTGAAATTTCAGGAGCTATAAGTAGAAGCAGCTCCTTAAAAATTTCAGAGAGAGATGGTTGCTGTCACCTTGCAGGAGATACGATCTGTAAAGAAGAGAAATGCTTGGAAGATAGTACATGAAGGGTGATGCAAAATGAACCCCAACAAATGAGCCAAAAAGCCAGTCTGCTTAAATGATTATTGTTGGTAGCTGTTGAGGCTAAATCGACCCCAGTTGTACAGAGTGGAACTGCCCCTTGGGATGTTCAAAGCTGTGGCTTTCCAGAAACTGATCCTGAGGCCTGTTTTCTAAGGGGTCTCTGGAAGGGTTCTAACCGCCAACCTTTCAGTGTAAGGCAAATGCTTAACCAATTGCACCACCAAGGACTCTAGACACTTAGGTTAGCAGCTTACTAAAAGGAAGGAATATTGCTCATCAATTTTGAAAGCTAATTGGTTTCATGATCTCTAAAAGTACAAATATTACCCTCTGCTGCTTCTAAAGGAGAAATGACTACTCATGTCTTTTCTACAGTAAGAAGTATAGTGCTAGTTTGAAGCAGCTCTCAGAGAGCATCCAACATGTATGAAAATAACAGGAGCTAGGACACTGGGTCCCAGTGGCAAGGGAGCATTTGGGCACCCACCTGAGGAATCTCTGCCCGCGCTGACATTTACACAGGACTTTAGCCTGAACATTGGCAACTGACTTACCAGGAATTTTGTTAGAGAGCAGAATGTAAGATTGGGAGGAGAGCCTAGAATGGTTCTGGGATTGGAGGAGTGGGGAGGGCGGGGGCCAGGAGGAAGGTGAAGAAGCACTGTTTTCAGAGACTAATGGATGGATCTGATTGCTCTGAGCCTTCGGATTTGGGAGGGTATGTGCTGGGGGTTAAGCACTGGGTTTCCTGGACCCCCCCAGCTGCATCAGAGGAAGAAAGATGAGGCCGTTTGATTACATAAAGATTTACAATCATGGAAACCTGTTAGGCACTTCTACTCTGTTTACTGGGGTTGCAATCTATTAAAACAAACTGGACAACAGTGGACAGATGCTTCTGCCACAGGTCATGTGCCCAGGTTAAGGGAGGGAAAGGTTGCTGTTTCAGAGGGGTATGGAGGGGAGGGGAAGCCTTTAGCTCTCTACAGCATTCCAATTCAAGGTCACCTGTATTTCTAGCCATTCACCAAGGCTAAGCCAGTCTGTTCTCCCTCCCCCCCCATTTCACATATTCTGGTACCTCTCTATCCTTCTATGTTCTCTTCCCCTTATTAACCGTATCAGTGTATGTCACAACCCCATGTCACCTGGAAAGTACTTTGAAGGCATGAGGGTGGGGGAGAAGTCATATAATCATGATCTGCCCTGAACTCCTCCCACTAATAACGATACTGCTATTTGTCACCGCCATCAAGCTGGCCCTAAATCTCCTTTTAACTGTATGCACAATGGGACCAAATTATTGTTATTTATAGGGCTTTCACTGGCTGATTTTTCTGCAGTACACCACTAGGTCTTTTCTTTTTCTACTCATTAAGATAACCCTATTTATTAGAAAAGGTTAAAAATATATACGAAACTATCTAGAGTAAGCCCACTGAGACAGCGATTCTCTTAACAGCAGACAGTAAGCAGTGCATTTTTCTCTCCTCTCCTCCCATCCCACCCTCTCCTAGCCTGGCTTGCTTGGCCTTAAGAGCAAGAAGCATCCCTTTCAGAGAATCTGTCACCCTAAAGGAAAAGCACAGGCTACACAATCAGACAGTCTTGTCTCGTGCCTGGGCTTGGAGGCACTGATTTTTGCTGGCACTGTTTCCTGGTCCCTGGTCAAATGCATTCAGCCCATGCACGGGGGTATTTCTCCTGTGCAGTACCCAAGTACCCAGACCCTACCTTAAGGGCTGGTCTTTGCAATATGTGCTCAGTAAATATGTGGTGGGTGGATGAACAAATGACTGGATCAGATTGGTCAGCTCAGTTGATCAAATGTTGACTGGGCATTGGCATTGCTTCAAGGGTTTAGCAATGCTGACCTACTTATCCTTTATTTCATTCTTTGGAGATAAAGTAGTACTAAAAAACTAAGCTGAGGGAGAGAGGTCTGTGACTTTGACTATAAAGATAGGTGTGCCAAAATTATCCCCGTGCCATCTTCTCCAAAATCACACATGTCTGGTTCCTTTAACATAAAGGGACGTTGTTGTTGTTGTTGTTGTTTTTGTTAGAGGCCATCAAGCCTGCTCAGACTCATGGCAACCTTATGTACCACAGATGGAAATGATGCTCAGTCCTGCACCATCATCACATCTAAGTGCATCATTGCAACCACTGGTCCGCGTTGGCATGGACGCTCTCTACTTCACCAACTACACCCGGTTAAATATTTGGTCACGCTAAACATTATTAACAGTGATCTTTGCTTAAGCACACCTATTTCTCAGAGAGTGGAGAAAGTTTGCTCCCTGGACATCTAAGTTGGGAAGGGCCTGAGAAGTTGCCATGGCAGGGAGAGAATAAACACAAGTCACTGTGAGAGGCGGGCAAGAGAAACTCCCCAAAGTGCCTGGAACCATCTCTAGTTTCAGAAAGCTGTATGGTGACATAGGAACCGTGGAGGAAAAATAAGTTGCACACATTGAACTATCATCCGCAAGGTCAGTAGTTCGATGTCACTAGCTACTCCTAGGGACAAGGTGAAAGCCCTCTGTTCTTATAAAGATGACTTTGGGATTAGTCTCATAAATCCAAAGGGACAGTTCTCTGTCTTCTAGGGTTATGATGAGTCATAATCAACATGACGGCAGTGGGTTTGGTTTTGAGCTTGGGGTGACATGAAGCGTCCCTGGTGGCACAATGGATTAAGCATTGAGTTGCTACCTGAATGAGTGAAGGTTGAGTACAGCATCCACTCTGGAGGAGAAAGTTGAAGCAGTCTGCTTCTGTCAGGGTGCACAGCCTGAACAGCCCTGTGGAGGAGCTCAACTCTGCCCCACAGATTGCCATAAACTGGAAGCAGCTGGCAGTGGGTTTGCTACACCTTTTGTAGCAAAGGAAAATGATAGGAGAGATGCAAGGGGGAGATGGGTCAAGCACAAAGCAGAAGTCTGATATCTAGGAAGACACTGATAATATGCACGGCAACAGACTCACCCACACTTCTGCTCTACGCTGGTGCCTGATGTGGGCCAGATCACAAGGAGCTGAAAGTTCCATCTTGGCATCTCTCTGGTAATATGGTGTCTGGGGGCTCTTCCTATGGCTCCAAGGGTAAAGGACAAGGCTGTACAGTCTCTGAAACCCAGAGGGTCTGTTCTACTCTGTCCCACAAGGTCACTATTAGTAGGACTCAACTCGATGGTGGTGAGTTTGACTCCAGGTTTTCGACAACTGGATGATCCTGAGAATGGGCGATAGCAAGGAAATGGGTGGTGAGTGGGCTGTCACATAGTTTCTTTCCAGCCTCTCCCCCAGTGCACACAGATTTTTAATGGATCATACTTCTCTGTCCTTTCAGCCATCAATGGGATGATCTACCGCTTGCCAGGCCTGGTCATGTATGAGCAAGAGTGGGTCAGGGTGCACCTGCTGAATATGGGCAGCTCTCAAGACATTCACGTGGTTCACTTTCATGGCCAGACCTTGCTGGAAAATGGCACCCAACAGCACCAGCTAGGAGTCTGGCCCCTTCTGCCTGGTAAGGTCCCAGACAACGCAAAGGGAACCCTGCCAAGAAATGTCCAGAGCAGCCAAGCTGCACCTCAGCACTCCCTCCTTGTAGATGTGCTTTCAAAGGGCTCAGAACCCAGAGTTCTGGTGTAGATGTTAGGGAAGGCCACAGGGAAAACTGTATGTAGAGTTTTAAAAGCATCAACTATTTATGAGTCGTTAAAACTATAAGATGCTGTGTCTAACCTAGCTTTTTCCAAACCCTGTGTTCTCTCAGAGGGCAAGTTTGGACCACACCGCACAATAAAGGACCCAGCTACTCTTTGTCTGTCAGGAAGAGACCTGAGGGTTTTCCTAGGGTTTAAATATGCTTGAATTCTCTGGTATCTATTGTCCTGATATCTGTAGGTGACACACTCTTGGACTCCCAATCTTGGAAAGTTATATGAGGCTGTTTGGAGATTTTTTTTTTTGGCGGGGGGGAGGTTCACTGCCTTCGTGGGAGTAGGAGGCCCAGTCTTGTTCCTGGATAGCTGCTGCTGGATTTGAACTGCCAACCCAGTGAGCTGCAGTCCTTCACACAACCACTATGTCACCGGGGCTCAGCCCTGGAGATTTATTTTTAAAGAGGTTTCAATTGTTAAAAGCAAAGAGGAATAAAAAGCAAAGAGCAGCATCAGTGTTTAGAAATTTTTATAGAGAGAATATTGATAACCTTTAAATAAGCCACGAACATCAAAAAGGGTGTATTATATGTCCATGAATTGTTTGTACATCTGTGTCTCTCTGTGTAGTAAGTACGAGGGAGGGAGTGTGAGTGACAGATAAAGACCTAGGACGCTAGTAAAACTGGATGCTAAACCATAGATTTTGCTCCCGGAGACTCGAGTACATTGGGTCTTAAGTAGAAAGGCCCGGTAGCCTTTCCATTTCCAAATGCTATTCAAGGAACTAGAGAAAGTCAGTCCCTTGACGAGACTTTGGATTAGGCGCTTGCTGTGATATTGAGTATGCGACAGTAAGCGCTGAAGTCCCAATGAACTTGGGTTGGTTGAGGAAGAGGAGACTAGGAAGCCTTTTTGTTTTTAACATGTCAGTGCCTCCCTAATAAATCTAGAAAGAACCCTCTCATTAAGATAAGGAACAAAGAGACTAGGTCACATTCACCTATTATCTTTTCTCCAGGTGTGGCTCCAGCATCAAATTTGTTTGCCTTTCCATCAGCCTTGGGCTCCCAAGATGGACTCCCAAGCGAGCTAGCACTGGCTGCCTCCTCTAAAAGTTCAGACTACAATGTCTGTGTTGGAGAGTGGAAGGCTGGAGAGGGCTTGGAGGGTGTTTGGGGAGGATGGCCATCAGCCGTCCTATACTTTTCACGACAATTATGCCTGTAGTCAGCAGTATTTAAAACAGGTTAACTGAGGGTGGGACATAGCACGTCCAAGACTGGATACTCAGAGATGTTAGAAATCAACTTCTTCTAGTGATTTTCCGCGGGGGGGAAATGTGTCCATCTCTATCCAAAGATGTAGCTTGACAGAAAATTTGACAATGTGGGGGCCTGGGGGTGTTATTTTAATTTTCTTATTTAGAAAAGAAAACCAAATGGAGAGAAAGAGCAGAAACGTGTGCATGATTTTGAGGCCTGGTGATGTGGCCAGTCAAGGTTGCTTTGGTAGTTTTAGACTTTGAAGCTCTCCTGGGTTGGTAGCCTTGTATTTACATTGATGACAGTGTCTTTCTCATGAGGGTCAGTGGACATTTTTTAATGTTTTGGAGTGAGTTCTTTTTAGTAGTATTTCATGTTTGTGGTCCATGTTGTTGTTTTCTTTTCAACCCTGACTGTTCTAAGCCTACTGATAGGTAGATATGTATAGCTTGTATGTCCTATTTTCTTCTTTTCTTTCTTGAAATGCATTTCATTACTTTTCAATAAATACATTAGATTCCACACATGCAAGAGTTATCAATACAGCCACTGAATGTAAGAACAGTGATATCAACATTTCACAGTGCTTTATAAAGATGGGACAGTCTCCAGTACATCCTGGGAGGTGTGGGGAAACGATTGCATGCTTCTCACGGTCAAGTGCCTGAAGGTAAAAGGGTTTTACACGTTCTCTATGACAGAAGAAATGCAAAGCACTGTGCCATAGCAAGCATGGGAACCAGCCCAATACATTCTGGGAAAGGGTCAATAATGTACGATTTCCTTCAGGTCTTATGTCCTCTTTATTTTCCAAAGTCCCTTGTGCTACAGGATGTGGGGAGGCTTTGATAGCACTCAGCCATGAGGATGTTGTCCTTCACCCTTTCTTTAGGTTCATTTAAAACTCTTGAAATGAAGGCATCGAAGCCTGGCTGGTGGCTCCTAGACACAGAGGTGGGAGAAAATCAGAGAGCGGGGATGCAGACACCATTCCTCATCATCGACAGAGGTATGGTATGGTCCACTCACCTGTCTCTGCAGATCACCTGTGATGGGAGCTTGCATAGTTGCCAGTTTTTAGGTTGGAAGTAGTCAACACTGGACTTTGATGGGATGGAAACATAGCCTGTCATCACCATGGCTTTATTCTGGCCCCGGGTCTCCTTGCACTACAAAAACAAATCGGCAAGCATAAGCGGCCAGTCCACTAAAAACACTGCATTTCCTGAGTTGTGATCCATAGTGCAATCAACCAAGAAGAAAACGAAAGTAAATGTTCAAATGAAATTAAATGTCCAAAGCCATGACTTTTAGTAAATAGTCAATGTTTCCCATTGAGGAGGCCACATATTTTTCTTACTTATCCCATAATCTGAATGAAGAGAGATAGCTTCAGGTTTCCTCTCACACCAGTCTTACTTTGGCTTTCATCCTTGGTGAGCTGACAAATCTATCAGAGACTGGAGGGGCTTATGTGCTCAGGTACATAGGAACGAGGGAAAGTCTGGGCTCACAGTGTGTGGTCATTATCCTCAGTGTCAAAGGAAGAACATTCTTTCCCCTTTGGGGAAAAAAGATTAGACCTGGTCACATGCAATTACATAGTTAATCATGTACCTTACCCCAAGGATTCTATGGTGCAAAGCCTAATTCTCCAAAGGTCCACCCCTTCATTAAAATACCAAAGCAAAAGTCATGCAGGTAGTAGGAGATGAACCTAATTTCTATTGCCTGTGCATACAGGAAGTCTGGATAAGAATTTGCCAGGCTCCTAAAGTACACATAGAAAAGATAACAGAAATTCATCAATCACTGAAATAGTCATGTAACTTCTGCTGACTATCTTGGAGATACAGTCCCATCCATTCTCATCCATTCCCCCCCCCCTCATTCTTTTATTCTGTAACCATTCACAAAGAACCTATGGAGTGCCAAGCAGGTGCCAATACCCTGGAAGCACAGTGTCTGCTCTTCCCTGCCTTGGACAAGATGCAAATAACCTTGATGCCCTCAAGCAAGCTTTTAAGAACACAGTCTCCTGAGGGATAGCATTTTATGCTATAATATGACTTTTTCTGTGATGTGCACAGATTGAAATCAGTTTAAGAGCTGTTTGCATTTCCTCCCTGTGTTAGTCTAGGTTGACTATAGAAACGAATTCATAGACATTCATATGTATATAATAAAGAGTGTTATATACAAGAGCAGTTGAATATTGAGAAAACATCCCAGCCCAGTTCATATCCAAGTCCATAAGTCTGATATTAGCCCATATGTCTGATACCAGTCCAAAAAGTCCTCTTCAGCATCACAAAACACATGCAAGGATGCTGAATGCAGGAAGGTCCCAGGCCAGTGGTGGGAAGTCTTGAGGATTCAGTGGTGTAAGCATCTCAGCGTTGGCAGGGATCTCCACGTGGATTCTCCAGGTTCAGGACACTGGCTGCATCAGGGTAGGCATGTGGTTTCTCCTCAGAGATGTCTTGCAGGGAATGAGCCGAGAGAGTGTCTCCAGCCTCCAAGAATAAAATACATCGGTTGCCAGAATCCTCAGGAGAAGCCATGCTCATACAGAGATCTCATTAGCTATCATCTGACTGACAGGCTAGATCCCACCCCTTCACTTTTAATCCTCAAATTGACACCAGGTTGTGCAACTGCTACACTCCACTTACATGAACAATCTAAAATAGGCAAATGCAAAGATCCATAAAAAGTAGATTAGTGGTTCTCAGTGGCTGGAGAAAAAATCTAATGGGAAATTACTGCTTAATGGATACCAAAAAGTTTTGAAAATAAATACATGGCAGTGATGTATGTATGAGAAGAAAAAAATCAATTCCATTTCAGGATATCAGTTACCTTTTTGTATAGTGTCATCATTTTTATTAAAGGATCAATCTTACTAGTGTGTTCGCTATTTTATGATCAGACACATAAGAGGTAGGTAAAAATACTTCATTACTGACCCATCAGAGAGATGCAACGTCTAGCTATGACTTTTCTAACCAAAATATCTTCATGTTTTATTTATTCTTAGAATGTAAAATGCCAATGGGACTAAGCACTGGCCTCATATCTGATTCACAGATCAAGGCTTCTGAGCATCTAGGTAAGTACTAGCATCATAGCCCTCGTACAGTATAGAGACTGCAAAACCAGCCGTGATAACACTGCCTGCGAAAGCTACAGGTCAGGCCCTCTCCCCAGCTCCTCTCCACCACAATGTAGCGAAGCAGCTCCATTTGGGATGCTTACCTTGAGAGGAGAGAGCATAAGCTGAAAAGTCTGTTTGCAGCCACTTATCACTGCCACCCTCTCTAGTATGCATTGTTCCCAAAGAGCATCTACGGGCAGGCTGCTCCTCTGCAAAGATTTGGCAAGGAGGGGATAGCTTATTTTTGTTACCATGTGCCCATTTTGAAAATGTTCCCCAGTCATTCCATCTAAATTCGCAAGGTTTCATTCACAAGGTGTTTGAATCCCATTTGATAGGGTCCTCTGTCTGTGCCTGTGGCAAGGAGCCCTGATGGTGTGGTAGTGGAGGAGTTACAAACTGGGCTGCCAACCTCAGGGTCAACAGTTCGAACCCACCAGCAAGCTTCATAGAACACTGACAAAGCCTTCTATTCCCCATAAAGAACCACCGTCTCCGTAACCGACAGGGCAGTTCTTCTCTGCATTACAGTGATACCTCTATCATCTAACTCAATTAGTTCCAAATTTTTGTTAGAACACTTTAAAGTTTGAGAATTGAACATATTTTCCCATAAGAAAACAATGGAAAATCAAATAATTACTTCTGAGGCCCTGAAGTTACACTTACAAATCACTCTGAAGGCTTTTTCCCTCCTCTCACATTGCTGTCTCCGAAACACTGTGATGATTGAACTGTTTCTGTTTGCCCAAATTAGCAGTAACTGTTCAACCTCTTCTATGGTCTGGGTTCCTTTTTTTTATCATTAACCATAAATTGTTACCTTACCCATCTTAATCAAAATTTTTTTTCTTCAAAAAGGTTGATGTTGACTTAATCATGTTGCTTTCGATCATCAAATCAGACAAGCAGCGACCTGATTCAAATGTGCAATGACTCCTTTAACTCTTCACTTGGTACTCACGATTTCCATCTTAGTTTTACTGCTGATCACAAACTTTCTGTAGAGCCATGGTTATGAAATTTTATGCAAATAAAGCACTCTCCCAAAGCAGGAGGATGACGGTTTTAACACATTCACACACGTACTAGACTTACATTATCTGAGCGATATTGTCTTAGACTGAAACGTCACTCTCTGATGTCCAAGGCATGATGGGATGTGTGACTCACTCTCATGCCATACAGGGGTTTTCAGTTTGGCTGTCCAGCTAAGTTCCAAACCCTTAGCAGAATTTTTTTTTTGTACTTTTCTGCTCAAGTAGTGGAACGTCTGAGCGTGAAGCCATTGAACAACTGAGCTATCGTGTACAGGGAGGGCCTCTGTGAGTCAGAGTGACTCAATGGCAGTGAGTTTGGAGTGTCTGGAGTCTACCTGTGCCAACTACGGCTCCATTTCAGAAGCTTTGCTGACCCCTGGTTCTGTGTCAGGAATGCTGCCCATGCCTCTCTCTCTCTCTGTCTCTGCCTTGAAGCAGGTTCACTCAGCAACAGCCATATCAGCAGAACAGAAAAAAGGCAGACATGACCTGTGTGCAGAGAAGGAGGCAGATGGGGGTGACAGCTGATCAATCACAGACATGAAGCTACAATTTCATCACTAAGGATGGAATTCGTCAGCAGGGCCCTAGGCACCTGCCAGATCTTAACTATAGTTCAAGGTCTTTCGGGGATCTGCTTTTCCCTTGGAAAACTCACTTCAGAAGTTGCTGGTTGTTTTTTTAAATAATTCACAATAAACGTGTTTCTTTTTCCTTTGAATTTAGGCTATTGGGAGCCCAGATTAGCAAGATTAAACCATACTGGATCATATAATGCTTGGAGCATAGAAAAAATTTCAAGAGAACCAGGCTCTAGCCCCTGGATCCAGGTGTGCCTTACTGACCAGATGTCCGCTGCTACTGTTATCATAACAACGACAATGATTGTCATCATTTATTGTTATTCTTGTTGCAATGTTGTTAGTTCAAATGGCAATTACTAGGTTCTAGGCATAATTCTGCAGCTCCCTAAGTGGTGCAAATGATTAGTGTTCTTAGTGTTAACATAAAGGTTGAAAATTGGAGTCCACCCAGAGGTATGTGGGAAGAAATGACTGGTGATCTACTTAAAAGCAAAACAAGAAAAGCCAGCCATCAGAAACCCCATGTTCTACTGACATTCATGGGATGAATTAAAGTCAACTTGATGCCAATTGGTCACTGGTTGGCATTATGTCCAATACTTTACTTCAAAGCCTGGAAATCAACCCTCTGAGAGTGTCGCTAGGGCTCTCCCACCTTACAAATTAGAAAAAGAAAGAACTGAGACACAAAAAGTCAATTGACTTCCCAGTCATATACACCTACTTAGTGGGAGAACGGAGCATTTGGTGCTCAGATATACACTGTATTAGGCATTTTATTAGATGGGGAAGACCCTTGGTGCTGACTCTTCTGTTGTGAAGAAAATTGACCATCTAATGAATCAAAGTAGTATGTGCCTTACTGACGAGGACAGTTCTATTTAACGGCTCTGCTGCATTGCAGGTGGACATGCAAAGGGAAGTCATGCTGACAGGGATCCAGACCCAAGGTGCCAAACACTACCTGAAGTCCTACTACACCACCGAGTTCTTCGTGGCCTACAGCTCTGACAGTACAAACTGGCAACTCTTCAAAGGGAACAGCCCAAGGAATCTGAAGGTCTGTGTGATGTTTCTATCCAGATTTCAAGCACAGCCCAGGGCTCCTATCATTAAGTTTATGATGGTGTCTTTGTTGATTTTATTTTCTTTCCCTAGACATAAAGACATACATACATAAATAAATACATTTCTGGATTTAGAAATATGGGTACAGGGTCCTCTGCATGTGTCCAGTGGCGTAGTAGTTACGAATGGGGCTGCCATTTCCTAATGACATGTTTTTGTGCTGTAGGGAAAGACTGCATTCTGAATCTCCACAACCCAACACAGCTTGACAAGTCCACTTACCATCAAACAAAACACCCAACTTCTCAGACCAGCAGACTGAGATGCTTAGTCCTATACCACAGGAATGCACCAGTTGGCCATCAAAAATTTTGCCTTAATGAATTTAATATTTAAATGTGTTCCTTATTTCATTATACTTGAAGGAAATGGTAGTGCCAATGCCTTAAAGAATGGTGTAATGTGGGAGAAAGGGCAATTAGTTGTTGCTGGTCTTAGATCCCGCCTGAGGAATGACATTCTCGGCGGGCTCTTATGTGAACTCAACCAGGATTATTGGATTGTATTTGCCCCAACATGTCTCACTTCTCATCCAGTGGGAAAGCTCCTTTCCCTAAAAGATTATCTAAAAGCCAAGGATCCAGTCTGTCATTGCTTTGCTAATCCTCTTGAATCTGTGTCCATTTCTTTTTATATGATATCATCTATTATTTTCTAGTGACTAGTGCTAGTAGTCAATTACTTGTGATATACCTGAGAATTAACCTAAAACCAAACCCACTGCTGTGGAGTCCACGTTGACTCATCGTGACCTTCTTCTATTGGGGTGCTGGGGCTATAAGTCTCCATGCAAACACAGAGCCTCATCTTTCTCATGAGGAACACCTGCTGGGCTGGAACTGCAGGCCTTGCAATTAGCAGTCCAACACTTCCTCAACAGCACCACCCAGCCTCCTTATACTTTAGACCAGGTCATACCATCGTAAATTTTGGTTCTCTTTAATCGGCATTAGAAAGAGAACACACATTGGAGTTAGAGTGCACGGATTCAAGATTCCTGCCTCTACATTTATGAAGGAAATAGATGGTTGTACTGAGTTAGATTTTCATATCAGTGTTGTACTTCATACAATGAATCAAGACATATTTTCTCTTTTTTCTATGTGAGATTGTGTTGAACTGGTGTTCAATGATTAAGTGCTGGTAGATTCCACCAATAAAATAACTTACAGATTTTTTTTGGGAGGGGGGAGTATTTAATTATAAATTAATAGTTACAGGGCTTTTAAAATGATCCATTCCCTATTAGGTCAGTTAAGATGACTATTTTTATTTTAATCATTTTATTGGCAGCTCAAACAACTCTATTTGGGGAGGGGGCATCACTGCCCTCTTGTGGGAGTGGGAGGCCCAACCTTGCTCCTGGAAAGCCGCTGCTGGATTTGAACCACCAAGCCAGTGGACTGCAGTCCCACACTCAACCACTCTGCCATTGGGGCTCAGCCCCCTCATACAACTCATCACAATCCATACATATATACATCCATTGTGTCAAGCCCATTTGTACATTTGTTGCCCATCATTATTTTCAAAGCATTTTTTTTCAACTTGAGCCTGTGGTATCACCTCAGTTTTTTCCTTTCCTTCCCCCATTCTTCCTCCTTCATGAACCCTTGATAATTTCTAAGTAATTTATATTTATAAATTATTATTATTTTTTAAAATAATTTTATTGGGGGTTAATACAACTCCTTTTTTTTCAGTGTTTGGCTACTTATTTGTTTATTTTTTTTGTCCTTTTCATTAAAAATCATTTTATTGGGGGCTTGTATAACTCTTATCACGATCCATACATCCATGCATGTGTCAGACACATTTGTACATTTGTTGACATCATCATTCTCAAAACATTTTCTTTCTGCTTGAGCCCTTGGTATCAGTTCCTGATTTCCCCCTCCCCCTTCCCACCTCCTTTCCTCAGGAATCCTTGATAATTTATAAATTATTATTATTTTTTCATGTCTTACACTGATGTCTTCCTTCAGTTCTGTTCTATTCTCCATCTCCCAGGAAGGGGGTTATAAGTGGATTCTTGGGATTGGGTTCCCCTTCCTACCTCACTTTCCCCTTCCTACAACTCTTATCATGATCAATACATCCATTGTTTGTAGACCACATTTGTACATTTGTTGCCATCATCATTCTTGAAACATCCTCCTTCTACTTAGGCCCTTGGTATCAGCTCCCCAAATTTTCCCTCCCTTTCACTCCCCCTCCCTCATGAACCCTTAATAGTTTACAAATTATCATTGCTTTGTCATATCATACACTGTCTGATATGTCCCTTCACCCACCTCCCTGTTGTCTGTACCCCAGGGTGGAGGTTATATGTAGATCCCTACAATTTGCTCCCTGCCCCTATTCCACTTTCCCTCCACTCCACCCCCCTGGCATCACCACTCTCACCACTGATCCAAAAGGGAGCATCTGTCCTGAATTCTCTATGTTTCCAGCACCTCTCCATACCAGCTGTATATCCTCTGGTCTAGCCAGATTTGTAAAGTAGAATTTGGAATCATGATAGTGGGGGGAGGGGAGAGTAAGCATTTAAGAACTAGAGGACAGTTGCATATTTCATTGTTGCTACACTGTACCTTGACTGGCTCTTCACCTACTGATATGCTTTGCATCCCCAATCTTTACTCCCCCTCATTTACAATGATATAATTTTTAGTTCTTTGACACCTCATGGTCACACAGGCTGGTGTGCTTCTTCCATGTGGATCTTGTTGCTTCTGAGCTAGATGGCTGCTTGTTTACTTTCAAGCTTTCAAGACCCCGGATGCTATATCTGTTGATAGCCGGGCACCATCAGCTTTACTCACCACTTTTGCTTATGCACACATTTGTCTTCAGTGATCATGTTGGGAAGGTAAGCACCATGGAACGCCAATTTAATAGAATGCAGGATTATTATTATTTCTTCACCCCCCTCACCATTGATTTGCGATCACTTGTTGTTACCTTGTCCCTAGGTTTGTTAACACTCACTTCCTATCCCCCATCTCCCCTTCTCCCATGTCCTCCCAGAACCGTCAATCAGTTGTTTTCTCCTCCAGATTGCTTACCCCACCTATCTTATCTAGGTAGACAAGCAGAGACAGTAAAATGCACAAAAATAAGACAAAGAAAAAACATAACAACAACAAATCAACCAAATTTTGTTGATTTCTATGAACATTTTCAGGTTAGTTTGACGAGGTACCACACCCTGGCCCCATAGTCTATTTTTGGTATTTTCCAGGGACTTCATTGCTCTGCTTCCCTTGCTTTTCTATTACGTGCCTTCATGAAATTCCTTTAGATTCCTGCAGAATCTGTAGAGCTATTGCCCATTTCATTCTCAATATTGATAACTTATACGTGATTTTTGCCAATTTTTCTCACGCTTTATCCACTTTGTAGGTTTGTGTTTTCTTTAAAGAAAATCAGTTATTAAAATTTTATTTTTATTGATTTTCAATTTTACTGATTTCTACCCTTAGTTTTGTCAATGCCTTTGTTCTACTTATTTGAGATTTATATTCCTCTTTGTTTTCTAAACTCTTTAAGTGGGAAGTATGGCTATTGATTTTAAACTTTTCTTCTTTGCTAACAATGTCATAAATTTTCTTTCCAGCATTGTGCCAGCCGTGCCCCATAAATACTGATGTGTGGTACTTTAATTTTCATTCAAATCAATGAAGTCTTCGTAATGTGTATTTTACATATAATACCTAGGAGTTTTCACTGTCCTGAGAGAGAAGGATAGGATATGGCATTTTCCCAACAGTGGAAATCGCCGGTTGCTTTGTTAACTTTTTAGTGTAATTTAGATGAATTCTCTCCTCAATCATACTTAAAGATCAAACTGATCTGGTCTGGTCACATGAGAATTTAATACTATAATATTAAAATTAAGTTAATTTTTATTATAAAAGGCACTTGATAACTGAACTTTTTTTGTTTCTCTTCTAGCTTTTTAATGGTAACTCAGATGCCTCTACCATAAAAGACAACCCGTTTGACCCCCCCATTGTGGCTAGGTACATTAGGGTATCACCAACCCGGTCCTACAACAGACCTACCCTCCGATTGGAGCTGCGAGGTTGTGAGGTTAATGGTAAGAAACAAAGATGCATTACTTTCTTTTGCCAGTCAGAGAATTAAGATTTGGGAGGTGTCGAGAATTGGTAGGATTCTAGGCTGCTAGGAAACCCCTTGTGAAACACAACTAAACCATCACTGTGGTCTCTATAGTCATAATTTCAGCCAGCCACAGAGCTGGAACCCAAATCAGTGGTCCTCAACCTTCCTCATGCCGCGACCCTTTAATACAGTTAGTTCCTCCTGTGGTGGTGACCCCTACCCAATCATAAAATTATTTTTGATGCTGCTTCATCACTGTCATTTTGCTATTGTTATGAACCTGGTGACCTCTGGGAAAGAGTGGTTTGACACCCACTACCCCCCAAGGGGTCATGACCCACAGGTTGAGAACCACTGACTAGATGCACAGGGCCTTCTAGATATGGACACTACCCTGCCCTGCCAAGGAAAGCCCTCCAATAGCAATGCCTCGCACCAGACCGTTTCCAGTCAGAACCCCCCGAGAATCAAATTAGACCTGAATCTTCCAAAATCCTCCTTACCACTTGAACTTTAATGGAGTGAAACTAACTAGCAATAAGATTGGCATTCATTGGGTGCTCAAGGAATGTTCTAGAAATCTAAATTTGCTTCCCAATTTCCTGAAATCATGACTGCACTCCGCATCTGGCCACAGCATAGGTACCCAAGTCTTTTCTATATAAGCTCCTACTTTTCAGGAGATGTAAGGTGACATGTAGCTCTCAAAAATCCATGTGATCATAAATAAATGACTATAATAAGATTCTATGGAGTGTAACAGGTGGGTAAGAGTCTCATCAACTATTCTCCTCTGTCTCTTAGAGAGGTTCTTTCTGATACTTTTTGCTTCAAAGAACACACAGAAAAGACCATCTGTTTAGTGTTAATGAGGTAAAAAGGTTGAGCAATTGGCCCAGGGGGGTTGGCTGGCCTGTGCCTCACCTGACCAGGCCAGGGGCTGGCTGGTCTGGGCTCCACTTGACTGCCCTGAAACAAGGGGAGAAGAGTCAATCTTTTGGCACACCTACACGTGGCTGGGGGAGCCTGATTTGGAGGTAGAATATCTTCTCTCCTGGTGGAGGGAAGCAGCCAAAACTCATAGTGGAGAAAGTATCAGAATCCCAGAATTCTTTTTTGTTGCTGATTTAAAAATTTTATTGGGGCACATAGAGCTCTCATTACAATCCATATATCCATCCATTGTGTCAAGTACATTTGTAAATATCATCATCATTTTCAAAACATTTTCTTTCTACTTGAGCCTTTGGTATCAGCTCATTTCCCTCCTCCCCCACTCTCCCTCCATCATGATAATTTATCATCTTTTTTCGCATATCTTACACTGACCAATGTCTCCCTTCACACACTTTTCTGTTGTCTGTCCCCCTGAGAGGGGGTTATATGTAGATCATTGTGATTGATTCCCCCTTTCTCCCCCCATCTACCCCTTCCTCACCTGGTATTCCTGCTCTCATTATTGCCCTTGAGTGGTTGGCCTAGCCAGATTTGTAAGGTAGAATTGGGGTCAAGATAGTGGGGGCGGGGGGAAACATTAGAGAACAGAGGAAAGTTGTATGTTTCATCAGTGCTATACTGCACCCTGGCTGACTCATCTCTTCCTTGTGACCCTTCTGTACAGGGATGCCCAATTGTCTACAGATGGACTTTGGGTCGCCATTCCACATACACCCCCTCATTCACAATGATATGATTTTTCATTATGGGTCTTTGATGCCTGATACCTGATCTCATAAATACCTCATGATCACAGAGGTTGGTGTGCTTGTTCCTGGTGGGCTTAGATGCTTCTCAGTTAGATGGAAACTTGCTTTTATCTTCAAAATAAATAGTGTCTGGGGTCTTAAAGGCTTGGAGATAGACAAGTGGAATTCATTTTTTATCCAAGCAGGTTACCTGAGATTCATGAGTGATAAAGAGATGGGCATTTTGTCAGTGCACTGCTCAGATAGCAGTAGTGTATGATGTTTCCCACACAAATGGCGAAATCTGAATCCTTGACGCCATTCCATAAGTCATTGTCTACTTGTTTTCCTTTCAAATGGTGTTGGTGGCATCCTCCTCAGAGGTGTGCAGTCTGTTCTGACTCACAGCACACCGTGTCCAACAGAAGGAAACACTGCTCCGGGCAACGCCACGCTCACGCATTTGCTACACTGAAGCCCATTGTTGGGGTCACTGTGTCAGGCCATGTGGCTTCTGATGTAAATGGTAGGTTTGTCCAAGTAAGAGAGGCAAGTACCTTCACATGTGATATTTAGCTCCATTGGTATATTTTAAGACCTCTCTCTCTCTCTCTCTCTCTCTCTCTCTCTCTCTCTCTCTGCAAAAGAAGCATCACATTACAAATTTTCTCTCCTTTCTAGATATTTATATAATTAGAATTATGTTGCCATTTTTAAGTTCTGCTTTGGCTTTCACAAAGACAACAAAAATGTCCATAGGGTTTAGTAGAGACCACCCAATCTCACAGTGAGCAGGCGGACAGGCAGTCAGCTCTATGGCTCACGAGCTTCATCTCTGATGCTCACAGATCAGTTTATGCTGCTGATGAAGTTCAAAGTCGCCTCTCTAGCTTTTGTTAGAAGAAGCAGCAGAACGTTTTCATATAACTGAAGAGTGCTGTCTAAATCAAAGCTATGACCAATGGTGCCCTGACCACTAATTCAGTCCAGAGGAAAATGAATTTAGATGTTGAGAATAAGCATTTGACATCAGATTGTCCAGCTCAAATTCAACCTCATTCTTCCAGCTGTGCAGCTGTGTTATGTAAGGCGTTTTTTTTCCCCTGCTGTGCTTCCAGCCCCTCATTTGTAAAGCAGTGATAATGATGATCATTGATTAACACTTTGTAAAGCTTATGAACAACTTCTGGCCCTCAGATTCAATAAGAATTCATTGTTGTGATGGTTGTTTTTGTTGCTACCTGCAAGTAATATGATTTTGTTTCTCTGCAGTGCAAAGCTTCCTGCAGGAATACAGGTGGTGCATAATTAATCACATAAGTTTTCTCTTGGCAGGATGCTCTACACCACTTGGAATGGAAAGTGGAAAGATAGAAAACAAACAAATCACATCTTCTTCATATAAGAAATCTTGGTGGGGCGACTACTGGTTGCCTTCCAATGCCAGACTCAATGCCCAGGGCCGAGTGAATGCCTGGCAAGCGCAGGTGAGGCCTCCCTGGGAATAGGTTCTCTCTAACCTGCAGTAACAAACATAAGTCTTTAGGACAGGCGAGGGTGGTGGGGACGAGGCAGTAGGAATAGTATCTCTCGATTGTGCAGATTGAGATTCTAGGTTCCAAACTCCAGGATGTGTCCTATGTGAAAGCTTGAACTCTAACCTTTATTTGAGAAATATGTCACTGATCATCTCTGTGGTTCTCGTTCTGGTCTTAATGTAGACCAAGAGAGAATCGGCAAGAACCAGATGGGAAGCTTGTCTGTGTATGTGGGGGTAGGGAAAGAGTTGGGGTAGGGAAAGAGTTGGGGTAGGGATGGGAATATTGCAGAAGAGATGGGAGCGGGAAAAGCATGGTGTCATACATTCTCTGTCACTGCCCTTATGATAGGAAAGCAATGATAAACAATATGCACGTCAACAAGCATGACTCTGTTCCAATAAAACTTTATGAAAATATGGCGTTGCCTAGATTTGGCCCTTGAGTGATAGTTGCCTACTCCTGATTCAACCATTTACATAGTGCTAAACAAATTATTTACAATGCTTTCTTCTCTTCTTGATTTTCATCTCAATTTAGCAAGCTGTAAAATTTTCTATTTAAGAGTACCTTTTAAAATATTTGTTTCTCATATTTTGAGTGTTTCATGACACCACTCAAGACAATTTGAAGCCTGCTAAAGTGCTATAAAACCAGAATTATAAATCAGCATTCTAAAATTAATAAACACCTTCCAAAGAGTTCTGTGGTCCCTAATATTAGCCCATCAAGTAATTGAGGTGACTGGATTTTAAAGCAATTATTCACATTGCTCTGAGGTGCCTTCGAGCATGTTCTAACTCATAGAACCTATATACAACGCGTGATCCCATGTACAACTCAGTGAAGGACGCATGCTCCTGTGCCGCCCTGACAGTCATTGCCATGTTTGAGTCCATTGCTGCAGCTCTTGTGCCAATCTGTCTCCTTGAGAGCCTTTTCTTTTTCATAGATCCTCTACTTGGCCACGCATAATGATCTTTCCTAAAGCCTGGTCCCTCTAATAATATGTGCAAAGTACATTCGATGCAGTCTTGCGATCTCACTTAGAAAGTACAAGCTAGCTGTTTCTCTTTCAGGAGAGAGCTTCGGGTAGGTGATGGCCTCTTCAATATTCATGATCAGCACAATGCAAAGGCATTCAATCTTCTCTGAGATTCTTTATTCAACATCCAGTTTTCACATGTATGCGAGGTGGTTGGAAATGCCATGGCTTCAGTCAAACACTCCTCAGTGTTTTTTCTTTTGACCCTTTAAAGTGTCTTTGGTGGCAGATCTTCCTATTGTAATAGGAATTTCTGTTTCCTGGCTGCTGCTTCCATAAGTGTTGATTGCAGGTCCAAGCAAAAATTACTGACCCATTTTGTTTTGCTCTTCAATCAGAATGGCAGAAATAGATACCTCTACTCCAATTTCCTGGCCCTTCGATGCAATCCAAGAGCCTACCCTTAACTTGGGCCCCCAAAAGAAAAAGAGTTAGTGGAAGAACTTGGACCTCTTTCCCTGATAGTCTTAGGAACTGATGTCTGTGCTTTAAAATTTCTACCCCATCACAGAATCCCAGAATATTAAAGTGACAGAAGGATTACAAACAAATAAACCAGATTTTTACTTTCATGGCTAAACAAACATGACGAAGTAAGTTTTGTTTTATTTGGTTGCAGAATCAACCCTGGAATCCTATTCTGCTGAACAGCTCAGTGTTCCCTCCATTGTGTCAGGCAGTCCTGGCACTTCATTCATTTTGTAAGTTTACAGAGGGGGGAACCGAAACCCAGAAGCTTAAAATAGTAAAACGAATAGTGTTGTATGATACACCTGTATCTTATCTAGCATTGTAAATTAAATAACATAAAGCTAAGAAGAGACTGTGATCTAATTTTTCCCCCAAATTACCTTTTACATCTGCTGCTGGCATAACTGTCACATCCATCCATCACTTTACAGCATCTTATGTTTCTGTTTGTTTTTGCTTTGTACATCGTTTGTTCTTAGTTTTTGTGAGAAATTTCCAAAAGATGAAGTGCTAATTTCTATGTTTATCATCGTCATTTGAAAATGTGGAGTTCTAGATTAGATTATAACCAATATGTCAGAGAAGATCACCCCTGGCAACCTTTGTTAGCATGAAACTTTAAGCTAGACAAACAGGCAAACATACATCTCTCTATGGCTAATGTGTCCCAGCCTCTCTTATGCCCACAAAATCCTCTAGGCACCTTCATTTGGCATCACTGGTCTGGCCTTGACTTGAAAAGACACTAAAATATGATCAAGACATCACTAAAGAATGTTACAAAATTAACAAAGAGTCTCTAATACATCATTTAAATTAATTTTCTTTTAAATATGTAGCCTGTGAAAACATACATATACATACATACACGCATACATATGTACATACATATCCAGAGACAAACACATGCATATAAGTGATGTTTAGGAAACACATATCTCATGCAGATGTGAATATGACTTTGGAACATGAGAAATCTCTCCAAAGTGAAAATCAATCTTAGTTAACTCCCAACTCAATTAGTCCTACTAATCCTTTTCTCCAAAAACGAGTGATTAAATCCACAGTAAGACATCTTACTGGACCAGAGACACAATTACTGTGCAATGTATCAGGCCTTGGGGATGGTTTGATCAGACCTGTCAAATATTATATTTCATCAAAATATCAACAAAGAAGAAATTGGACAACTGTTCTTACTTTATATTAGCAGACAAGAAAAGATTAGCTGGGAGTTTTCCCACAATGACGTCATAGTCAATGACCTCCTCTTCTTAAAAGGCAGAACAACCAGCAACAATGAACATGTGCTGGGAGCTTGTTCATGGAATTGGTGATGACATTGTGGTGACCTGGCGTTAGAGTCATGAGGATGCTCTTAGTAGATAACATGTGTTAGTCTGTTTGTTAGCCAAGCTACACCATTAGAGGCTTGAACCCTCCAAACTAAATAATTATCACTCAAGCTTACTGTTGTGGTGTGCTGTCAAGCCAATTTTAACCACTAACAATCCCATGTTACAGTTTCCTGAGCTGTAATCTTTACACCAGTAGATTTCTCGATGGACTTGCTGGTGGATTTGAACCATCAACCTTTAGGTTAGCGATGGTGCTCTTAACTGCCATCATGGCGCCTACTAGACTACTATGGAGTTAAAATGTGCAGGATAATATTGGTGAACAGTTAGTACTTGAAATTGAAGGGGGCTTGAAGAAAATAACATGATCTCTATCATTTCCTTCCAAATAATTTCAGAGGGAGAAGAGAGTGAAAGTAACGAAGAATTTGATTGATAATTCTTTTTTAAAAAAATCATTTTATTGGGGGCTCATACAATTCTTATCACAATCCACCCATCCGTTGTGTCAAGCACCCTGCTACACTTGCTGCCTGGTTGATAGTTCTTGAAGCTGTGAAGCACACAAAGGTTTCATGGCTTAGTGTTCTAGTACTGATTAAACAGAAATATTAAAAGTTTATCATTTTGCCAAACAGAATTTTCTTTTCTCTCAGTTTAGGAGGCCAGAAGTCTGAATGCATTAAGAGATCATTAAAGCATTCTTTTTCTGTTGTTTTTCAAAGTTTCTCATCTCTTCAATTTCTGCTTCCTGGTTCCTTGGAGATCTCTGTGAGTCTTTAACCTATTTGACTTTATCTCGCCTTCTTAGTCTGACTTTTTAAACTTTCTTATATCTCAAGTACCCAGGACACTAATTCACCCTCATTAGCACAACAAAGACTACTAATTGGCAAATGGGATTATACCTACTGGCATAGAGGCATAGATTTACAACATTTATTGGGGAGGGGGGAGACAACCAATCCCTAAAGTTCATTATACATTCTCTGTATTTTGCTCGTTTGATGTTTTTTGAAAATAAAGCTTTAGTGATGTCAGCCAATTCTTCCTCAACTCTTCAGAAATAGCCTCATAGTATTTAAATGAATTTGCTTCATAAAATGACATTTATAGAAAATTTAGCCATTTATTATATCTTCCTAAGTAAAATTCACTCTTTCATCTACTCATTCATTGATCCATCCATTCAACAGGTACTTGTTGAAGAGCACTACTGTGCCATGCCTGGTGATGTACACTTAAACCCTAACCCCACTCTGCTGTCCTGTGCACATCCACCTACAGGGACGCTCTAGATCAGGGTCAAATAACCCCTATGATTTCAGAGACTTTAACTCTTTATAGGTGTTACATAGAACCCCCACCCTCCCTCTTCCTCTGGCCCCCAAGAGTGGTTGGTAATTTCAAGGGCCCTTGTGAAGTATACTAAGGCATACAGATTCATATGTCCCTTTACTTAAAGAGGAGGGGGTGCAAACTAGCAAAAAAATCATTATGATTTTACACACTACACACCAAACAAGTAAACATGTGGCAAACCAGAGTGAATGGAGGAAGACTTCAAGGAGACAAGGAAACCGAATGGGTGAAAGCGTACAGCTCTGTGCCAGTCTGCGTCTGCTGGTCGGAAAATAGTCAAGGTTTTAACACCTGCCTCCCCTGTGTTTTCCTTTTTTCCCTAGGCCAACAACAACAAACAGTGGCTCCAGATTGATCTGCTCAAAATCAAGAAGATTACCGCGATCGTGACCCAGGGTTCCACCTCTCTGTCCTCGGAAATGTACGTGGCCAGCTATACCATCCACTACAGCGACCAGGGCGTGGAATGGAAACCTTACAGGCAGAAATTCTTCATGGTGGACAAGGTACGGGCCAGGCAGCTTCTTGGCAAAGGGGACGCAATCTCAAAACTGTGTTGTGCTGATCGCAGGGGCACCTTGTGCCTGACAAAGGGGACCCCCAAAGCACTCACTACCTCTTCATCTTCTGAAACCGAGCTCTGTGGACACCTGGTCTCCAGAGAGGACCCTCACCATGTGCAGCACCTTTCTGCTTCTAGAGAAACCAGGGGTTGAACGACTTTATTCTGCTTGGAGCCCCAGCCGAGAATTTCCATTTGCCCCCAGATGTACAGAATCAGAATCTGCATTCTAACCAGATCCACAGATGCTTCTGAGCCATAAGAATCTATACAGAGGAACCCAAACCAAACTCACTGTGCACCGAATCGAGGCTGCCTCAGAGCCTTTCCATGGGACCATAGAACTGCCCCAGGATGTTATCCAGGCGGTGACTCCTGACCAGAGTAGAATGTGGCCAGTCTTTCTTCCAAGGGCCGGCTGGGGGGGTCGGACGGCAGCGTCATGCATCACCACTGCCCTGTGTAAAAGAATGACCTGGCGAGCTTGTCAAAATGCAGATGGAGTCCGTGTATGTGGACGAAAATGCAATTCTCAGGCCACTCAGTACCATGAGTCCCATCTGACTCCTAAGGGCCATCTAGCTGATGACGGGAACTCATAGGGCAGGAACCTCACGAGGCCTGTGTGCCATCGGACTTCATGATGGATTTGGGGATCGCCTCTGGAAGCATTGCATGTGTTCTTCAATGCCTCCAATCTAAACTAAAAGTATTTTTATATGCATAGATATTTATAATTTTTATACCCATTATGATATCATTAAAGCATTTCTCATGTTTCGCTTTCAGATTTTCAAAGGCAATAACAATCCCAAAGGACATGTGAAGAACTTCTTCAATCCACCCATCATTTCCAGGTTTATCCGCATTATTCCTAAAACATGGAATCAGAGTATTGCACTTCGCCTGGAACTCTTCGGCTGTGATTTTCACTAGCTATTTGCTATTCAAAAAGACAAGCGGGAACTCTTCAAGGCCACAAACCATATAGCGGTGGCAACATATTTTAAAGTTATTTTAAATCTTATCCATTTTGTAACATTTCTCTGTTTCTCTATTGGGGGAAAAACTCTGACATAGCAACTTGCATTATGTAATACCTTGTTACCATTACATGAGATGATGTCTATTCATTTAATGTTGATGTAAATACATGTGGGAAACTAAAAAGAACCAGCCAGAAAGGAGCCTCTCTTTCACAATTAAAAATACTTGAAGTCACATTCATGTGGTTGGCATGTTTCATTAGTCCTCTTCTAAATCATATACACATTAATAAAAACTACCAGACCATTGTAAACAAGTGAGAGAAAGCACTCATTTACTCACTGAAATGTTGGGGTTTTTACACCCTACTTCACTCCCAATTCAGGGTAATAGAAGAAAGATCTAGTGATCTTCTTAAAGGACCGCTGCCGGAGAAAACCCACAGAGCACCATTCTCCGTTGAAACACTGGGCAACTGGTTACTGGTAAGACACAGATAGCTTCCATACCTCCATTTCCCATTCTTTAATGGTGACTTGAAATCAAAAGAAACAAACAAGGTTTGAAGATGATTTGTTTTCCTATATGGAGAGACTAACCGCCTTACCATATAAAGTCAGGAGGACTTAAAATCACCTGTCTGGCCTGGATGGCAATGCTCTTCTCGCCCTCCCTGAGTCCAGATGCATGTTTGACCTATTTTCAATAGCACAGCTGGACTTGTGAGCCTGGCCTGCACTCCCTTGGGATCCGTTACACATACTGATGCTCAAGTGTCAGGGCCACCAGACCTTGGCACTACATGACAGGGACATTGATTGTCCCACCTAAGGGAAAGTCAATACCTATTCAACAGAGCTGGTCCCAACTGCAGCTGTTCTGTTAGAACTGGCCCCTGGCCAAGCAGTCAAGCAGTTGACATTTTCTACCAGTGCTTCCCTCTGTGGGCCCAAACTTCTCCTCTCCCTACCTAGTGTGACTTCCCTCTCCAATAAATATGCCATTATCGTCTCAGAAACCCATGGCTGGTGTGGGACAGGGTGGTGTAGTTCTATCCAGTCCTATTTGATTCTGGTGCATTTTGGGGGCTTTCCCTGGGAACGTGGCAGTCAACAATGCTATAGATTTGTGAGATTGGCCTTCTAACTTCATGCAATAGTCTATGTCTTTTTATATAATAAATCATCCCAGAAATCTAGTGTCTAAAAAATCCCTATGCTTCAATCAACTTCCATTATATTCCTTTTCAATTCTGGGTCGACTGGACCGACTGGGTACTTGTGATCTGTGTGATGTTGGTTGAGGCTATGTTTGGTGTGGATGGCTGCAGGTGGAAACTCAGCAGGTATTTGAAACAGAATGATCCGGTTCCACATCTGCTTTCACCTAGGTTTGGAGGAGGAACTGAATGCATGCTTGCAATCTGTACAGAACCACATAGTAATAGACTGGGAGAAGAATCAATTAGTAAAAGTGCTTTTAGAGATTTTTGTTCAAATTCCAGGTTAATTAAACATGACAGTTACATAATCTGTTTACTTGTGAAGGGGTGGAGTCTAGCCTGTCAATCAGGTCAGAGCTAATGAGGCCTCTGTGTGGGCATGGCCTTCTCCAGAGGATTCTGGGAACTCACGTCTTCCTGCAAGACACTTCTGTAGACAAACTGCAGGGAGCCATGCTGATGGAAGCAGAGCCCTGGAGCTGGAGAGCCACATGGAGACCCACACCAGTGCTGAGATGCTTCCACTGCCACAGACTCCACCAGACTCTCCACCCACTGACCTGTGATCTTCCTGCATTCAGCATCACTGCATGTGTATTGTGAGTCTGAAGAGGAATTTATAGATTGGTATTGGACATATGGGCTAATATCAGACTTGGACTTGACCAGGATGGGGCTGGGATACAATATACAATTGCTCTTTTATATATCGCTCTTTCTCACACACATATAAGTGTCTATGACTTTGGTTTTCTGGTCAACCCAGACTTGCACACCTAATAAACTTCCCCTATTTCCCCATCCATTCTCCATATTTCCCCTGGAGGCAGTCTGGTAATGACCCCTGGATGCAGTTTGGTAATGATTCACCTGCCAGCTTCTCTCTACTCCCTGCACTTGCCCATCACCCCAGAGAGCCTTCACAGTCAATAGAAATGAGGAAAAAGAAAAACACACCCAAAAAATAGCTACTTGGATACACCCAGTGATCTGAGGGTGGAGTGTGAGACCCACATAGATGCAAAATATACCCCTGGGTAACCTGTCAACTATGGATGACAGCTGCAGGGGTGGGGAGTAAAAAATGAAAGGGTGATTCTTGGAAAGGCTCTAAAACATTGGTTTTCATCCTGTGGGTCATGACCCCTTTGGGGGTCAAACGACCCTGTAACAGTAGTCACTTAAGACCATTGGAAAACACATATTTTCTATGGTCTTAGGTACTGAGATACTGCTCCGCTTGAATACTGTTTGACTGCAGGCAGTCTAGATGCCCACATGCAGACATGCCCACATCCAAGTTTCCGACATGAACACAGTTACCCATGCCTCACCACGCTTCCAGACCAAATTTCATTGATTTTTCATTAGACATAATTATTTCACAATATATAATTGCATATTGTTTTGTGATTAATCACTGTGCTTTAGTTATGTAAAATTTGTAACAATAAAAATACATCCTACCTATCACATAGCTACATGACGATTCATAACAATAGCAAAATGACAGTTATGAAGCAGCAACAAAAATAATTTTGCTTTCGGGGTCACCACAACATGAATCACTGTAGCAAAGGGTCACAGCATTAGGAAGGTGGCTGAGAACCACTGTTCTAATAGGATTCTGACTTACTTGGAGTTAGAAGAAAAGCATGATAATTAAACTAAATTGTCCTGTGGTGAGGAGAAAATGGGAGAAAGTGGGTGGTATGTGGGAAATTTAATCATGAAGAGACAATCACTGCCCTCACAGGGCTTATGTGTTGACCCTATTTTATTATTTGAACCTAATTTTTAAAGTTCTACTTTGAGAGGTGATTTTCTTCGTGTCTTAAAGATGATATACAGATCAATTCATGCCCACCCCCACAGGACTTTTTATAGCCATGAAATTTGGTGATAAGTTTATCAGCTCAATATTTTCATCTCCTGGGCCATGTTTCATGGTGGTGAACCAAATCGAAGCAGACGCACTGCCCTCGAGTCCGTGGTGACCCGCAGGGACCCGTCCCCTGGAGCAGGAAGCCCAGTCTTTGTCCCCGGAGATGCTGCTGCTTTCCCTCCATGGGGTCCAACAACTGCAGGCTAGAAGCCCCTTTTTGGTGACTGAAGAGGCTCTTGATAAGTCTGGAATGCACCTGATTACAGAGGCGACAGGTAAAAACGCTACACTTCCTATTTTCTGAGGATTCGGAGGGAAAATAGTAACTGAACTTACATTCCTTCACTACGTGCTTGAAACCGCAGGTCTGGCGGCCGGGGGGAGCGGTGCTGTCTCCTGGCCGCCTGAGTGCAGAGGAGCTGCTCCTGAGGTGTGTGTGTGGGGGAGGGGGGGGTAGATGACGAAGGGGGCCCCTTTCAGAAGCACCGCAGGCCTGTGTGCCATCGTGCCCCAGGGGGATTTCAAACCATCGACCCTTCAACTGGCAGTTGAGCACTTCACTGTTTGCCCCACCCAAGGATCCAAAATCCAAACTCCCTGCCACTGATTCTGACACATAGCAGTCCTGGGGCACCAGGCAGAACCGAACTGCCCCTGTGGGTTCCCGGAGGTAAGGCCTCATGTTCCTCCTGAGGAGTGGCTGGTTACCAGCTGGTTTGCATTGTGGTTCACGGCGCAACCCTATGCCATCGGGCTCCTCCGATACCTGAAGGCTTCAGTGAATGTCGTGTTAGCAATACTAATAACCACTGTAGAAATATGCCGTAATATTGACGTAATGGTACTGGTAGTTATTTGTAACACTGTTATCTGCTGCTGTGTCACAGTGCTTCCTCCCCCCCCAATAATTTTAATGGGGGCTCTTATAGCTCTTATAACATTCAATACATCATTCGTATCAAGCATATTTGTATGCATGTTTCCATCTTCATTTCCAAATATTTTCTACTTGAGCCCTTGGTATAAATTCCTCTTTCTCCTCCTTTTTTTTTTTTTTTAATCATTCCATTGGAGGCTCACACAACTGCCATCATGATCAACACACACGTCAGTTGTATGCAGACCATATTTGCACACCTGATGCCATCATCACTCCTGGAACATCCTCCCTCCACTTAGGCTTTTTTATGCCTTTCTTTTTACTTTTTAACTGCTTCGCTCTTTTCTGCCTGTACTTCCATAATGTTCCCAGCAGGTGGCGAGTCTGGCCCAAGTACTGAGGACTTCCACCCAAAGGTCAAGCTCTAATTATCCAGGCTAAACAAAGAATTGAGGAGCTTGCCTTTGCATCAGCCCTTTCCCATTGGATTTGTCTGACCCAATTACGTTTTGCTCAGGGTCAGCACTAGTCATATGAGTCTTTGCTCTGGGTTCTAGAGTAGGATTCAGAAGTTACCCACTGTGTGAATAATTTGCAGAATTCAGGAAAAATATACTGGATGGTTGACTGCCAATGAAGGAGATTGGAACAGGAAGAGATAAAAGTCTGCTGTGCCTTCCACTACCCTAGAAAATTCATCTAGCCTGCTTTATAGTATCCTGTGTATGGGCAGAGTGTGTTTCCACATTGTACCAAAGAAGTCTATAAAACTTCTTAGCCAAAAGATAAAAATAAAAATATTGGCAGGTGAAGTTCAGTGTGCTTTGACATTTGCCAGGTCTAGAAGCTACCAACCTCCAGTAAAGGGTCTCATGCTTCTTCACGTGGAAAAAGAATTGTGCTATTAGCGGAGAAGAAAATGCAAATGACTCACCATAACATAATTTGATGTATGACTGAAAAATTATGTATTAACATGTCCTATATTGGTCTCCCAAAAGATTTAAGGTGGCTCCGAAGAAAAGAAACATAACATGGGGATGAGATGCTACAAGCAGGAAAGAACAAGGAAGAACAGAAGGCATCAGGAAAGAGGAAGACACGAAAAATGCATCCCATAATGCACGCTCTTGGCTTTGCTATAGGTGACCTTTTAGATTAGGGATAAATTTTCTTTATGAACCAAAAGAAAAAAACCATAGCCTTTGTGTAATAAACTGTCTTCCCAGAATGTTCAAAAGAAGCATACTTTTCCTTGATACTAGAACTAAAATTTTTCCCTAAGGTTCACAAAAGGAGGCTACTGTGCAGTATACAGAACACCATTATACACTGAACATATTTTATAGAGCTGTTCCCAGTGCATTCTTTGGGAAAAGCTGATGGCTTCCTTCCTTCAAAAGCATCGTTTGGGCAGCTAGACTTCAAAGGCAATTGCTAGATATGTGGTTTACGGTGTGTGGTTTACAGTGTGTGGTTTACGGCTGATCTCTTTCAACACAAAGGCAGGTTTTACCAGGAGGACAAAGGTTGACATCCTGTCCCGTCTGACTCATGGTGACCTCAAGCATTCTGCAGTAGAATTGTGCTTTGGACACTTTTTTCAGTGGGGTAGTATTTCAGAAATAAGTCATCAGGTCTTTCTTCCAAGGCACCTTGAGGTGGACACAAACCTCCAACCCTTGCATAAATAGTAGAGAGCGTTGCTAACCATTTACACCTTCCAAGGGCGCCCTGGGTTTTACAGCGCTTCAGATAACTGCTCTTAAGTTGGAGGGTTAGTGAACAGGGATTGCGACTAGGGTTCCTGTCCATACATGCATATATTCACTCCAGACAAACATGTGTCTGCAATCAGTGGATGGCTACAGACAACTGTCCCAGTAATGACTTGTCTTAGTCTTGTCAGGGTGCTTTAAAACCATTTTTTAAGGTCCCATCAAAACAGTGATTTCTGATCAGATCTGCTGGAGCAGTTCCATTCTGGGCAGAGGGATTCACGCAATGGTTATGAGGACTGTTTAGCGGAATGCCCAAGGGTCATTTTCAAAGGAAACCAGGCAGTGATGAGGGCATACGAAAACAAAAGCGTAACTTCCAATTTTCTTATAAATGGCACTCCTCAGAAAAAGGCCAGGAAAATTACAACAGGGATTTTTTTTTTCTTTTCTTCCCAGTCCCATGTGCGTCAACAGGAGAACGGTGCCACTGAGTTTTGTGCTCTCCTCTTTGAGGGCTATGTTTCGTTTTCTTACTTTGTGCTTTAAGTGTTACTTGCTGTTTTGCTTTCCTCTCTACCTAATTTAATGTATCTGCCTTCCAGTTAGTAATTTAGCCTACTTTTTCTTCTAGGGTAACAAGGGCCATCTTGTGAGTTCATTGGGAAATAGTCTCCCCCTCACTCTACAGCCCTCGTCTTTCCTCTCCAGGCTTCTTTTGTCTTTCACAACTCAAAGGAGCATGATTTGAAACCCTGAAGGGTGCAGCAGCTGTCATGTTGATGGGTACAAATTGACGAGTACAGAATCCTTTGTGGAAGGCCTAAAGAGCAGGAAACACTGCTGTCAGCAGTGGATCCCCAAGTGCACATCTTGATATTTTCATTTATTAAAGGCTTCTCTGCTTTTGTAGCAATACTTTATGACTTCAAACCGCCAAACTCACTGCCATCAAGTCAATGCTGACTCACAGCCCGGGATCGATAGGAGGTGTCGATGGGATCCGGTGTCAGGCATCAAAGACACAGGACAAAAAAATCATAACATTATGAATGAGGGGGACTGTGGAGTGGAGACCCAAAACTCATCTGTAAGCAACTGGACATGCCCGTGTAGAATGGTCTCAGAGAGGAGATGAGCCAGTCAAGGTGTAGTATAACACCAATGAACATACAACTTTCTTCTAGTTTTTTAATGCTTCCTCTCTCCCCACTATCATGACCTCAATTCTATCTTACAAATCTGGCTAGACTAGCACTTGGACACAGGTACAGACAAGAGCTGGAAACTCAGGGAATCCAGGACAAATAAACCCTACCATGGCTAATAATGAGACTAGGGATACCAGGAGGGTAAGGGTATGCTGGAAGCTGCCTTGAAACCAAAGGGTTAGTATGATTTGGAGCTGTTCTGAAAGCAGAAGTTGCCTTTTGCCACATAACTCTAGGGCATGATGACCTTAGTTCCCAGCATATTTTGCTTTTCACATAATTGTGCAGGTGTTTTACTGTAGTGATTGTTTAGATATATGTAGCTTAGTTTATATTAGTAGATAGAAATTACCAAGGTCAGAACGAGAAGAAGCTTGGCTGTGTTTCAAGAGATGGCTGATGAGAATGAGAATGTGGTGAACTTCACATAAGATACTGATGTTCCTTAGTCATGGGAAAGAGTGTAAGAACAAGTATGTTATGTAATGCCTTGGACTTATAAAAGGACTGTCTTTATTAAACTTGGGGCGGCTGTCTTCAGACTCCGTCCTCCCATTCCCAGCTTTTGTATATAGTCTTTTCTTACCCTCTTTGTTCACAGGTTCAAGAAGCCGGCTGGCACTGGCCAAGAAGCCGGCAGGCACCGGCAAATGGTGGCCCGTACAGAGAAGCAGAGGACATATGGGGAAGTTCAGCGGACACTCTGAGACTAGCAATAGAACAAAGAAGGGCACTGCCCTTGGAGAATTTATGGACGTCCAGAAAAATTAAGGTAAAGAAAGGGCAAGGAGGGTTACAAATGGGAGTAAAACACGGGGCAAGGGAATAGCAGAGTGCTGTTCATGCAAGTTCTTAAAAATATGCTCCTTTCTAAGGGCGTTAAGGTAGGTAGCAAACAATTGGAAATTTTTAGAAATTTATTGAAGAAGTTTGTCCATGGTTCCCTAAACAAGGGACGATTGATTTAGATAATTGGGAATGCACAGGGTATGAGCTAAGACAGCCCTATGCCTCAAAGCGCCCTGAGGATGTGCGTGCTGATGCTTTTTCTCTATGGAATCTAATTAGGGATTGTTTAGATCCCCGTCATGAGGGACATAAATTGAATAAATCCCCCTTATGTAGGAGTACTTCTCTCCCTACGATTACTGAAGAGAAAGGTAATTCACCTAGTGCTCCCCCAATTGCTACAGTAACTTCTGCGCCTCCTCTTCGTGATACCCTTGATGAAAAATTGTCACCCGCTGATTCCACCACTTTGGAAGAAGAAGCTGTTAAATATCATGAAGATGAGGACTTTATTGCTTTGTTAGGTTTAAAGAATAAGGAAATTTGTACTTTATTAAAGAAACTGATTTTGAATAAACCAGATTCTGATAATGTAAAAGCTTATCCTGTTTTAAGTAATAAAGAGAAAGGAAAATTCCTTCAACAGAAGGACTGTCTTTGCTACAGAAAGCATTACAAACTGCTGTGCGGAATAAGGATGATATTTCAGGTTTCCAATTATACCCTGTTTTAGAAGATCCACAGGGAAATAGATTTCACCAACCCATCCCATTTAAACAATTTAAGGAACTGAAACAAGCCTGTGCTCAGTATGGTCCCACTGCCCCATTTACAGAAGCCATTCTGTCTGGAATGTCCGATCAACCTATGCCCCCTAATGATTGGAAACAGTTAGCTAAGGCTTGTTTAAGTGGAGGAGATTATTTGTTATGGAAATCTGAATATGTAGAGCAATGTCAACACTTTACTGAAATTAGCAAAAATCAGAATGTACCTATTTCTTATGAAATGTTGGCTGGAGGGTTTTTATCGCTCCACAGACAACCAGCTTGGATTTTCCTTAGAAACCTATGCCCAAATAAGAACTGCAGCACAGCGAGCTTGGAAAAAATTACCCAGTTCTAATAGGAAGACGAAGGATTTATCTAAGATCAGACAAGGACCAGATGAGTTATATCAGGATTTTGTCTCTCGATTATTAGAAGCCATAGGAAAACTTATTGCTGATCAAGAGGCAGGGCTCATGCTGGTGAAACAGTTGGCATATGAAAATGTCAACGCTGCTCGTCAAGCATTCAGAAAAAAGACCAATCTTTCTGATTATATTCAACTTTGTGCTGACATAGGACCTTCCTATATTCAAGGTGTGACTTTGGCGGCTGTCTTACAAGGAAAAACTATCCAGGAAGTATTATTTCAAAGAAGGAAAGACAAAAGAGGCCAAAATCACATTCCTGGCCCTCCTGGGCATTGTTTTGGATGTGGAAGAATGGGACATTGTGTAGCACAGTGCCCTAATAATCAGAAAATTACCAACACCAAAACTCCAGGAATATGTCCCAGATGTCATAAAGGTCAACATTGGGCAAAAGATTGTAAATCTGTAACTGACTCTACTGGCCGTCCCTTACCTCCGGTGCAGGGAAACTGGCGTCAGGCCAGCCCCAGGCCCCGAAACACCACTCAAGTAGAAACACCAAAAAATCCATTTGTGACTTGTTCAGAGCAACCCCTGAAAGGGCAGGACTGGACCTCAGTGCCACCTCCTACACAGTATTAACACCTGAAATGGGTATGCAGGCTGTGCCTACAGGAGTCTATGGCCCTCTTCCAACAAATACGCTAGGTCTTATCCTGGGACATAGTAGCATTACTATGAAGGGGCTGATAGTAGTGCCTGGAATTATAGATCAGGATTTTACTGGCGAAATTAAAGTCATGCTTCATTCTCCTTCCAAAATTAATGCTATTAATCAAAATCAGAGATTTGCATAATTAATACTCTTGCCTAACACCTCTGTGGGAAAGGTCATGAATGCTTCCAACAGAGAAGACAGTGGTTTTGGTTCTTCTGATGCTTACTGGGTGCAACAGATTAAAAAGGAGCACCCTGAAGTGAAACTCTTTATAGAATGAAAAGAATTTTCAGGTATCCTAGATACTGGCGCCGATATATCTGTCATAGCCAGCAAACACTGACCTGTGCATTGACCTTTACAAGAAGCAGCCATGAAATTGCATGGTATTGGACAGCCTAAATCCCCTTGCATAAATAGTAAAATGCTTCAATGGAAAGATGAAGAAGGACATATTGGTATATGTCAGCCATATATCTTAGATGATTTGCCTATAAATTTGTGGGGAAGAGATGTTACGAAAGATATGGGACTGTACCTGTATAGCCCCAATGATACTGTAAGTAATCAGATGTTTGACAATGGTATGCTGCCTTGGAAAGGATTGGGAAAGTTTAACCAGGGCATGGTAGAGCCTATAATGAGATCTGAAAACAAAGGACGACATGGTCTAGGATATTTTTAGAGGGGGCTAGTGATATTCCTGCTACCTATACGGATTCTATCACTTGGAAATCTGATCAGGTCGTGTGGGTACATCAGTGGCCCCTTACAGCTGAAAATATTAAGATTGCTGAACAGTTGGTGCAGGAACAACTAGACAGCGGTCATGTTGCTCCTTCTACTTTTCTGTGGAACTCGCCCATTTTTTTTATCAAAAAAAAGATCTTATTACAGGAAAATGAAAGGGCCCAGACTCCTTGTTAATATGGGGACGAGGGCATGTTTGTGTGTTTCCACAGGATGCCGAAGGTCCGCGCTGGCTCCCGGAGAGGCTGGTACACCAAACGAACCGAGAACCTAGAAACAAAGATGAGGAAACTGAAAATTGAGGATGATGACCCGCTATCCACGTGGGGACAAATAAAAAATCTTTCAAGACGGGCAATGGAGGCAGTGCAGTAATCGGGCAAGGAAACAACTGCTACTGATGTTTTCCTAGCCATGGTCACCTTGTTATCTTCACAATCGGGAGCAACTGCTACTCCGTTTGACTACACCCCTATTCCAGGACTTAATGACACTACTATATATGATTGGACATTTATGAAAAATTTATCTGATCTGTCTGCTGAACATGGACTTGCTGAAGGCCTGTGGTCCTATGGTCATGACTATTTCAAACCCATTTATGGAAATTTACTGCTAGCATGTATACGATGGGAGGAGTAACTTTTGGTAAAGAAGAATCTACAGTTTATAGTTTGACAGCATGTATACCATTTCCTTATGCTTTACTTATAGATGATATAGATATTAAAAAGGACAATAGAATGTTTAACATCACTTGCAATCATGTAAATTGACTAGTTGTATGTCACAAATTGGTAGCAATGTAAAAATTCTTATTGTTCACCAACCACATTATGTTATGTTGCCTGTCAAATTAGATGGTCCCTGGGCAGAAGAATTTGCTATGAAATTATGGGAAAATTTTAATAATCAATTAATTAGGCCACGTAGGGCTCTAGGTTTAGTAATTGTTGGGCTTATTGCTCTTACCACTACTATTGCCTCTGTTTCTGATGCAGCTGTTGCTCTTACCACCTCTGTTTAAACTGCTGATTATGTTAACAACTTGACTAAAATGTTACTTTTGCCTTAAATGCACAAGAAAACATATACCATAAGTTGGAAGAAAAGGTTAACACTTCGTTTGATACCATCATGTTTCTGGGAGGCCAAATAGAAAGTTTGCAAGTTAGAACACAATTAAAGGGTCATGTAGATTTTATATGGATTTGTGTCACCCCTACCCCTTATAATGAAACTGCTTATTCTTGACCTGGTATTAAAAAACATTTAATGGGTGTTTGGTACAGTAATAATGAAACTATGGATTTAATGAAATTACATTGAGATTTTATCTTTGCAAGAAAGTACTCCTCTTGATACAGATTTGGCTAAACAAGTGGGAGAAATTTTCACTAATATTATGAACCATGTTCCCAGCTTAGATACTATCAAGCATATGGGAATTGCTAATCTTTTTATTTTTGGTATAGTGTTCCTTATACTTATTGTACTCCTTTTATACTAAAGATATTCCTTAAAGAAATATTTGCCTTGAAAACTGTGTTATTGGCTACTAGACTTCAGTTTCAGGCTCATAAGGACACCTCCCCTTTAATTAATAAAGGGGGAATCGATCTCCAAACTAAATACATCTGAATAGGCTTAAAGGCCTACATGCAGCTGGTTTGTAATATTCCTCCCAAGAAATGAAAGCAGGCTGATAAGTTCATTAATTAAGTTCGTCAACCTAAGACAGAACCTATTCTCTTGGAGGAGGTTTGATGACAGGTAAGACATTCATAAGTTAATGACAACCTAAGACAGGCACATCTTTGTGTGTGTGTGTGTGTGTGTGTGTATAAAAGGGGGAATATGTTGGGAGCTGCCTTGAAACCAAAGGGTTAATACGATTTGGAGCTGTCCTGAAAGCAGAAGTTGCCTTTTGCTACATAACTCTAGGGCACGATGACCTTAGTTCCCAGCATATTTTGCTTTTCATATAATTGTGCAGGTGTTTTGCTGTAGTGATTGTTTAGATATATGTAGCTTAGTTTATGTTAGTAGATAGAAATTACCAAGGTCAAAACGAGAAGCAACTTGGCTGTGTTTCAAGAGATGGCTGATGAGAATAAGAATGTGGTGAACTTCACATAAGATACTGATGTTCCTTAGTCATGGGAAAGAGTGTAAGAACAAGTATGTTATGTAATACCTTGGACTTATAAAAGGACTGTCTTTATTAAACTTGGGGCGGCTGTCTTCAGACTCCGTCCTCCCATTCCCAGCTATTGTACATAGTCTTTTCTTATCCTCTTTGTTCACAAGTTCAAGAAGCCGGCTGGCACCGGCAAAGAAGTTGGCTGGCACTGGCCAAGAAGCCGGCAGGCACTGGCAAGGGTAAGGTGTGTGTGGGGGGAGGGGAACTGATCAAGATGATCCATATATAACCACCTCCCAGGGAGATGGACAACAGAAAAGTGAGTGAAGGGAGACATTGGTCAGTGCAAGACATGAGAAAAATAAAGATTTATAAATTATCAAGGGTTCACAAGGGAAAGAGGATGGGGAAGTGTGTTAGTCCAGGTAGAATAGAGAAAAAATTCATAGACACACATATGGATATAAGCATAAGGTTTATATACAAGAGGAAGTCATAAGTCTGATATTAGCCCATATGCCCAATACCAGTCTATAAAGTCTCCTTCCAATTCATGAAGTCACAGGCCAGTGGGTGCAGAGTTCTGGCACCGGCAGGGGTCTCCCCATGGTTCCTTGCTCCCCGGGCTCAGGGTCCATCAATAGCATCCAGTGGTGGTAGAAGCAACTCAGTGCTGGCAGAGGTCTCTCTGTGACTTCTCCACCTTTAGAGGTCTGGGTCCATCAGGGTAAGGCAGTGTGGTTTCTCCTCTAGCTCCTGGGACGCTGCCATCTTGTCTTGTCCATAGTTTGTCCTCTTGGAGACTAACTCCCAACAATGGGGAGATGGTCTCTCATCTTCACGAGGGAAATACCATGAGATTTCCCAGAAGTCTCAGGAGAAAGCCATGCCCACATGGAGGCCTCATTGGCTACTCAATGGCTATCTCCAGATTAACAGGCTAGACTCCACCCCTACATCCCAATCATGAAATTGGCGTAATGAATACATTACCACCAGAGGAAGGGAGAGAAAGAAATGAGGAGCTGATACCGAAGGTTTACGTAGAAAAGAATTGCTTTGAAAATGATGGTACAACATATGTACAAATGGTTTAACACAATGGATAGACAGATGTACTGTGATAAGAGTTGTACAAGCCCCCAATAAAATGATTTGAAAAAAGAAAGACCCGACGTTTGCAAAACTGTACATTCTTGAATCAGATTATGCTATGTATAAATAGGAGTAGAATAAGATGCTTCAGAAGAACTAATGGGAGGAAAAACAATGTGAGACAATGATTTCCGTTACTATAAACTTCTTCTTGCTGTTTTGAAAAACAATACCATTCTCTTTTGGTGTTGAGTTCAACTCAGCCCCCCAAGTTCAACTCTCAGAAGAATGCATGTGGCAAAGCCATAAACAGTCAAACACTATCTGAATACACATAACTGATCTTGGTTTACAGCCTAAGTCGCGGGGTATAGCTTGTTTCTTAAAAGGTGAAAACAGCAGGCTGAGCCCCGGTGGCATAGTGGTTGTGTGCGAGACTGCAGCCTACTGCGTTGGCGGTTCAAATCCAGCAGCAGCTCTCCAGGAGCAAGGTTGGGTCTCCTACTCCCACCTGAGGGCATTGATGCCTCCCCGCCCCCCCCCCAAAAAGATGTAAACAGCATGTTTGTTGTCTTTCTTTTCAATGAAACAAGTATTTATGATCAATAATTAACAGAAAAAAAGAAAGGTTTGGCATTGCAGTGCACAGTACCTGGCAGGTGAACAGATTCTGCAGAGTGAGCAAATTTATTTGCAGATCTCTACTTATTAAAGTCTGATTTGAAAATATTGAAAAGGAAAATAGTTTGAGGGGAAAAAATAAAATAAAGTTTGCTTTGAGTCATAACATTATCATTTTCTTGACTGCTTCCTTCTTTCTTTAATATTTTCTTATTTGTCAAATTAATACTCAGTGGAATTTCTCCCAGGTATTTGAAATCCTTTGGACTCTGGCCGAGATTTTGAAATAGATTTGTTATGCGCTCCATGGACCTAGTATTTATTTTAATAAGGTGATACTCATCAAGATAAAAGCTTTGCAAATAAAACCAGGTTGATGTTTAACTAGCTCCCTCCAGTCTTGTTCCCAACACATATCCCTATTTTTCTAACACTTCAGTCCCTCTATTTTTACAATACTCAAAAGGCATGTTTCCCTCCACATCTTTTTTATGTTAAGAAAGCTTCTTTGAAAGTAATCTTCTTATGATCTATTTCACCAAAGCACTTCGTATCACCGCATGTTTAGTCCTGCTGTGTTGACTGCATCCTCAGTCTTAACCCCTCAATCCTCTTGAGCACTTGTTCTCAATCTTCCCAATGCCATGACCCTTTAATGTAGTTCCTCATGTGGTGATGACCCCCCAACCCCAAAATTATTTTTGTAGCTACTTCATAACTGTGATTTTGCTACTGATATGAAATGGGCAACCCCTGTGAATGGATCATTCAACCCTCAAAGTTGTGGCACCCACAGGCTGAAAACCCCTGCTCTTGAGTGTGATCTTACTTGGAAATAAGATCTTTGCAGATGCAGTCAACTGCAAAAGGAAGCATAAGGTCACCCTTAAGAAGATCCTTAATCCAGCTTGATGGTGTCCTTATGAGAAGCAGAGATATAGGCACAAAAGGTGTAGGCACAAAAGAAAGACAATCATGGCAAGATGGGCAGAGAGTGGAGTTATGCATCTTGGCAGATGCACCTGGGCAACCCAAATCTGGACGAAACATGAAGGGATCTCCTGAGAGCCTTAGAGAGAGCCTAGCATTGCCAATATCCCAATGTTGGACTTCAGGCCTCCAGAACTTCCAGATTATGAACACATTTCTGTGCTTTGTCATTCAGTTTGTGGTACTTTGTGATAACAGTTCTAGGGAACTAATACACCCTCTTGAAAGTACCGGTCTTCTTTGGCCTACCTCTGTGCTTTCAGAAGCAGTTGCTACTAATGTTCTCCCTTTCTTCCTCGGTAAGCTTTTATTATTGTGGAGGGGTGTTAAATTCTATTGTAGGCTCTTCGTAGAATGAGAAAATATGAGGGGTACCCCCTGAAATATGGAATTTTATTTTCAAAGCTATGTATTTGAATGATTTTACAAAACAACCTTATCACCTTCAAAGTACTCTCCATGACACTTCATACATCTGTCAAATCTGCAGTTCTACTCTTGGAGACATTTCCCAAATTCATCTGTCGGGTGACTGACTGCACCTTCCTCGTTTTCTCTTCACCTCTTCCATGTCCTCACATCGCTGTCCTTTGATGGCCCTCTTCATTCACAGAAACAAAAGAAGTTGCACGGAACAAGGTCAGGTGAGTATGGTGTGGGAGGCAAGGCAAGTGTGCTTTTGGCCCTAAACTGGCATCCTGAGAGAGCTGCGTGAGCAGATGCATTGTGGTGACAAAACAAATCCCCCGTCAATCACAAATAAGGCATTTCTCACACACTGCCACACAATCTTTTCATAATATCCAAATTGAAAGCTTGATTAGCACTCTGACCTGGTGGAATGAACACCAAATGTACTACCTGTGCCCCCCCCCCACACCCCGAATCAAAAAACCAAACGATAATTGCCTTGATCTTTGATTACACTTGACATGTGTTTTTTTTTGGGGGGCGGAAGGGGGTGGTGCGAGGTGATGATGCATCTTCCACTGGTTGATTGATGTTTGTTTTCGAGGCTGTAAGAATTGCATCATGTCTTGTTACCAGTAGTGACCTTGGGGAAAAAAGTCTGGGTTGCTTCAGATCACAGTATACTTCCACTTGATGCTCTTTTTCCTGGTCAAGGCAGCAATTTCAAAACAACCCTCATTCCCAAATTTTTCATCAAAACTCTTGAACTGAGTTCCAAGATAGTCCAAACATCTTCCCCATCTCTTCAATGGTCCGTCATTTGTCTTTGAGCACAAGTGCAATAATTTTGTAGACATTTTTGTCTGTTTGGGAAGTGAATGGACATCCAGAATGAAGTTTATCATCAATCAGCATAATCAGCTCACCTGCCTGTGCGATCATGAGATGCTGAAACTATCAGGTATCAGGCATCAAAGAACATAAAATCAATGGACCAATTGACTCCTGATACGATTGCTGAAGACAAATGGATACAGATGCAAACAAAGTAGAAGAAACGATGGTGCCCAGCTACCAAACGATTGAATGTCTGGAATCTCAAAGACTGGAAGATAATTGAGTCACCATTCAGCGCAGAAATGGCAAAGCCCACATGGAAGAAGCACACCAGCCTATGATCAAGAGGGCCGTAGGGAGCAGGTGTCAAGCATCAAATAAGAAGAACCAAGTCATCACGAATCAGGGGGAGAGCAGGGTGGGGTCCTAAGGCCTACTGGCCCGTAATTGGTCACCACTTTACAGGGGAGTCAAGGGGAGGAGACAGACCAGTCAAGGGAAAACAGGGCAGCGATGATGCATACAAGTTTTCTCTAGTTCCTGAATTCTTCCTCCCCCCCCCCCCATCATGGTCCCAACTCTACCTTACAAATCCAGATAGACTGGAGAAGGTACACTAGTAGAGAGGGGAGCTGGAGATATGGGGAAACCAAGATGGATGAGCCCCTTCAGGCCAGTGGTTAGATTGGAGCTCCTGGAAGGGTGGAGAGAAGGTGGGGTAGAGAGACGGAACCAACTGCAAGGATATACACAGAAGCTCCTATTTGAAGGATGGACATCAAAGGAGTGGGTTGGGGGAGAGGTCGGGCAGTGTAAGATATGATAGAACAATAATAATGTATTGAGGGTTGGTGGGGAGGGGAGAGCAGGGGAAGAGAGGAAGGGATGGAAAAGCCGATACCAGGGGCTCAAAGGAAAAGGTGGACGATTGGAGAACAATAACAGCAGCAGACACGTGAAAGTGCTTGGCACAGTATGTTTATTTATGTATTGTGAAAAATGATGTACGAGCCCACAATAAAATGATTTTTCATTTAAAAAAGTTAATAAATATTTTTATTGGGAGCTCTTATAATCATCCATACACCAATTGTATCGAGCACATTTGTACATATGCTGTCATCATTTCCAAAACATTTTCTTTTCACTTGAGCCCTTGCTATCAGCTTCTCTTCCCCCCCACCCCGAACATGAACCCTTATTAATTAAAAATTATTTTTATATTTTACATGGTCCACTGCCTCACTTCACCCATGTTTCTGTGGTCCGTCCCCCTGGGTGGGGGTGGGGTGGCATATTGATCACTGTGATCAGTTTCCTATTTCTCCTGTTGTGCCTCCACATTCCCCCTACCTTCATGGTACTACTACTCTCATTATTGCTCCTGAAGGGTTTATCTGTCCTGGCTTCTGTATGCCATATGTAGCAGGTACATGCTCTGACCTAGCCAGTTTGTAAGATAGAACTGGGGTCATAATTGTGGGGGGGGGGAGCATTAAAGAACTAGAGGAAATGTGTGTGTTTCGTAGGTGCTATACTGCACCCTGACTGGCTTTCCCCTTCCTTTTGACCTTTCTGAGGGGATGTCCAACTGTCTACAGCAGGGCTTTGGGTTTTAATTACAAACCCCCTTGTTCACTTCAAAATGGTTGTTTGGGGGTCTTCTGATGCCTGATACCTGGTCCTGTCAACACTTTGTGATCACATGGGTTGTTGTGCTTCTTCCATGTGGACTTTGTTGCTTCCCATCTAGATTGCTTCTTATTTAAGTTCAAACTTTTAAGACCCCAGACTTTGTATCTTGTAATAGGCACCATCAGCTTTGTTCACCATATTTGCTTATGCACCCATCTTGCCTTCAGCAATCATGTAAGGGAAGGTGAGCATCACAGAATGCCATGTTATTAGGACAAAGCGTACTTGCGTTGAGAGAGTATTTGAGGAGTCCCACTGTCCATCTGCTACCTTAATATTTATGCACATAGACCTTTATCTCTATCATTATATGTTAATATATTTACACATGTACATGACTTATACCTCTATAAATATCTTTTGCCTCCTAGTTCTTTCCTCTATTTTCTTTGACTTTCCTCCTGCCACACTGTCATGTTTGACCTTCATTCAGCTCTCTGTACTTCCTCTGAGCTACCCTGCATTTGACCAGACCCCACTATGCAGTCTATGCCATTCTTCTCATCAATTTTAGATCTCTCGTTGCTCCCTTGTCCCTGGCTTTGTTGGCTCCTCTCTCCCTTCCCCCATCTTTCTCCTGTCCACCGGTTATTTTCTCCTCAGGATGGTTTATCCTGCCTATCTTATATAGATAGACATGAAAGGAAGAAGGAAACAAAAACTAACCTATGAATAGTTCAAGGTGTGTCTGCTAACCTTTACGAATGTTTTCCTGCAGTGCCAAGCCCTGCCCCCTGAGTCCAAAATCTATTTTCAAAATGCCTCAGGGGCTTTGTTGTTTTCCTTCCCTTCCTTCTGTTGTTCCCTTTGTGCTACGTTTGTGTGTGTGTGTGTGTGTGTGTGTGTGTATGTGTGTGTGTGTGTGTGTGTGAAAGAGAGAGAGAGAGAGAGAAAGGAACCGGGCACAATTCCTGCATTGTGTCTCTGATGCTACCCCCATAGCACTGTGGGTCAGTAAGGGGAGTTCCATTGAGAGAGAGAGAGAGAGAGAGAGAGAGAGAGAGAGAGAGAGAGGAACCGGGCACAATTCCTGCATTGTGTCTCTGGTGCTACCCCCATAGCACTGTGGGTCAGTAAGGGGAGTTCCATTGTGTCTTCTGGTGAGACCAATCTTATGATCCTTTCTGTACACTGGCTACTCCATGTGGGAATGTCACCCTGAAAGCTTGGTGGGCCAGTATGCTGTGCCCTCTCTTTCTATCATTACCTTTTTTGAAATGAGAAAATCACTTGTACACTTGAGTTTTTTCCATAACGCTATCCTTTTAACCTGTGTTCATCAGCACAACAGTTTTGTGGCATTTTTCCAGAGCAGGAAACAAAATTTCATGGCCACATACTGGTCTCCTAAATCGATCATCACAAAAAGCAAGATTCTAGAAAAATGGCTTTTTTGAAAAAATTCACTGTGAGCGGAGAGAACCTTCCCAAGCAATGCCACTGAGTGCACTAACTCAGAGGGAGTTGCTGGCCTAGCAGGAAAAAATGACTACTATGAAACTCTGCCCAGAGGAGCTTTTCCTAGATTTTGGAGGGTTCCCTCTCATATGTTCTTGGACTGTGTGTCCTACAGCTGATTTATCTTTCACATTGCCCTCTATTCCTAGAGGGCTGCAAACTGCAAGGTGATAAGTTCAAAACCACCACCTACTCTGAGGGAGAAAGATAAGACTTTCTACTCCCACAATGAGTTACAGTCTCAGAAACCCCTGAGGGCAGTTTTACCCTGTCCTGTACGGTTGCTATGAGTTAGTATTAGCTCGATGGCAGTGAGTTTGGGTTTCGGTCCTCTGAGCTGTCTCTGTGTGGGGTTTATTATTAAAGACCTCTTAGTAAACACTAGTAGATTTGTAGTTTTTTCCTCCTTCTTTACCTTTTTTTATTCACTTTTTCCAGCAAAAATAACTCTTTTGTCAACTCTCTCATTCTCTCATCCGGCATTCACTTAAATTTTCACCACGCAGACATGAGCAGCTATCTCTTCAGTCAATCCAGTATTGAGTACAGGCACCGGGTTAAGTTACTAGGGGACAAAATGGGGGAGGAGGATCAATGTTAAACAGGATGGTCAGGAAAGGAAGGGCCAGTGACAACGCATTAGGGCAAAGGCCAGGAGAAAGTGAGGAGGCAAATCAACCCAGCTCTGTGGGAGGGGAAATGTATAATGGTGACAGGCAACTAACTTCCTGCAGCAGAAGCGCATGAAATGTGATCTAGTGGAGCCAGGAGACCCGGGAGGCTGAAGCAGTGAACCAGGGGGAATACAGACGGTGCCATTAAAGAACAAATGGAGTTCCAGATTAATGTTGTCGTCATTGGCTCTGACTCACGGCCACCTACGTCAACCAGAATGACAGCGGCAGCATCATGGTCTTTGGTAGACAGCCGCTGGTATTTTGAGTCTCTTCCCACGTAGGGGGCTCACGCTCCAGCCTCTACTGCATAACATTCTGCTGGGGTCCAGAGCGATCCATTTGTTCATCTTCGTCAGTAGATGGCAAGGTCTTTCTTCTTATCTGAGAGCTCCACCAAAACCTTTCCACCATGGGTGACCCTGCTGGCATCTGCAATATTGGTAGCCTAGGTTCCAGCACACACACACACACACACACACACACACACACACAGCCATAGAGTCAGTGCTGACTCATGGTAGTCCCTCCATGAGGGTTTCTAGGACCTTAAACTGTTTACAGGCGAAGAAAACCTAGTCTTTCTACCTCGTTGTTGCTGGTGGTTTAGAACTGCCAACCATGCTGATAACACAGGCTCAGGTGAACCCTGCCCTGTGGAGTCACTGTGAGTCAGTATCAACCCTGTGGAAGTGAATTGGGTTGGGTTTTGGTAAAAAGAACTCTGAGTTTATAGAGTTTCCAGCGTCACAACACACAAGTTACTCAGTACAATTGGAGAAGGTGGGTGGAACTAGCCCTGTGACCGTCTCAGACTGTAACTCTTTATGGGAGTTGAAATCTCCCATCTTTCTCGCACAGGACAGCTCGTAGTTTCAAACAGCTGATTCTATGGTTAGCAACCCATTCATAACCACTACACCACCAGGGCTCCTGTGCAGAGGAGTGCGATGATGTAAATCTAAAGTGCCCCTTGGGGTTTATTATTATTATCATTACTGAATGAGATGAGAAGTTAACTGATGAACAAATAAATAGTGAAAAATCTGTCAGGTTTCAGAGGAATCCAGCTGCTGTTAAGAATGCACTGGAGGAGAGCAAAGATATTTTAGCAGAAAGATAATTTAGAAATGATTACAAATAACCAGGTAAGTGGGAGATAGTAATAAAATGGTAAAAGTGGTGGGATCCTGTAGTGAATTTGAAAGTCAGGCTAACAGGACTTGCTGCTGAAGTGGACAGTGTGTAATATAGCAGCTGTTCTGCAAAGACTCTGGACTAAGCTCTCTCTAACAAAACATCAACAATGCTTTTTTCAAAGCTTTACTTTGGCTAATGACCCTTCATTTGGGTTGTTTATTCATTGCAATTGATGTCCTTTGCAGTCCTTGTACTTCAGCTAATTCCCAGGAGCAGAATCTGAGCTCTCTCACCCCTCATTTCTCATTTCTCCCAGGGGAGGGGGTAGGGGAAACACTTCAACTCGACTGGCCAGAACCTTGCAGTAGTTCTCTATTTTTTGTAAGCTTCCACTTGACCAGTTACTAGATTGGCCTGGGGTCTCCAGTTCTCTCAAGCCCTCCCTGTCTCCCCTGCCCCTCTGGCTTCCTCCCTTCCCTTCCTCCTCTGAATAGCCTCTCCTGTGGTTTGCTTACAAGCCTGCAAAATACTCGAGGTATTGGACAATAGAAAAGTGGGTGAAGGGAGACATCGGTCAGTGCAAGATATGAAAAAATGATAATTTATTAATTATCAAGGGGGAGGAAGGGTGGGAAAATGAGGAGCTGTTATGAAGGGCTCAAAGTGTTTTGAAAATGATGATGGCAACAAATGTACAAATGTGCCTGACATTATGAGAGTTGTATGAGCCCCTAATCAAATGATTTTAAAAATATTCAAGGCTGAGCCCCGGTGACGTAGTGGTTGTGCGCGGGACTGCAGCCCACTGCGCTGGAGGTTCGATTCCAGCTCCACGGAGCAAAGGCTGGACCTCCTACTCCCACCACCTGAGGGCAGTGATGACCTCCCCCCCCCCAAAAAAAAAGCAAAAAAAAAAATATTCAAATATTCTGAGACATTGACCTCCTGTATTCCCTGTGCCCACACCTAAACCCCATCACACATTAGGAAGTCCTAGCAGAGCAAGCTCTGCACACACCCTTATCAAACAGCCCCACATGAGCTATTTTAAACTTTTAAGCCCTACAATCAAACAAGTCTCATCTCTGTTTACTTTTCTCTCAGGGCATAACCTTGGCTCCTACCACACAGGAGAAATAGATAATGATAGAGAGCAAGGTCAATGCCACCCCACTGCCCACGCAGTACTTATTTACATTCACACCCACCACAACTCTTTCCCCAAGGGACAAAGGGTTCCACTTCTTAGTCAAGGCCAAATCGCATTTCCATTCCAAATGCAGACCCCAGCTGCTCTGCAACTCCAGAGACCTTCACCAAGAGTCCTGAATGTCAAGACTGTGGTTTACTCAGCTCTATAGAAGTGAGGATAGCAAGACGGCATGATGTATGGGCCAGGGTCGAACCAGGCAGCCCCGTGGAATGGGAAGTTCGCTGGACCAGGCAGCCCCCTGGGTCAGGCAGCCCCTTGCACCCCTTTTGTGTCAACCTCACTAAGAAAGAGATGAACAACCTGGTGAACTTTGTAAACCCTTCCTCTGGCATTTCACAGAGCTTATCTTCCTGAAGGGCACAGCCCCTTCACAGAACTTATCTCTCAGGGTCTCCTCTGCACAGCCTCTTCCCTCGGTGTTCCAGGAGGCGGATCTATGTTATCACAAACCATATCCTGACTCAGACCCTGCAACTGCAACATCAGAAAGCCTCATTCCCTTATTGGTACCTACCTCTTTGGCTCAAACCCTATATATATCCCACTGCCTTACTGCCAGGCGCAATTTCTCTGGCCTAACTCTTGGGCCTCAGGACCACACAGGAGCTCAAGATGCTCCTGTCTCCCTTTCTCTGCTGTCACTTCCCTTCCCCCAAAGTCCTTGACTACCTCATAAAGCATATCGTCTTCATCCCAAACTGAGCTCTGTCTCCTCTCTGCAGCTCCTTTCAACCTCGCCCATCACATGGACTTTGGACATGTTTGCAGGAGAACGGACCTGGGAAAAGGACCTCATACTTGGTAAAATAGAAGGTTGGTGACAAAAGAGGCAGACCATCGAGGAGATGAATTGACACAGGGCTGCAACAATGAGCTTAAACATAGCAATGACCATGAGGGGGTGCGGGACTGGACAGTGTTTCATGCGGTTGGGAGTAGGGTGGCTAGGTGTCAGAACCAACTCAACAGCACCAATCAACAACGATATTTTGTCAAAATGGATTGAAAAACGTATGAATCGGTGACTATCTGATGTAAATCAGCCCTCATTAAAGCTGTTTCAAATATCAAAGTCCGCCTCGTGTTCTTCTGTATTGATTCTTAAAGTACTGCTTCATGTAGCTCTCGCTCCATACTTGTTTGTTTTCCAAATTACTTCTCACTCCCAAAAGACTTACCGTGTATACTCAAATATAAGCTGACCTTGTAAGATGTCTCAGGAAGAGAAATATACGTCGGTCCTTGGCTCCGCGCAAAAAGAATTTAAGTCGAAGCCTGGTTTGTGATCCAAATGAGTTGTATGAAGGTCAAAAGAAGTTTCAGGTTTACATCAGCACCTAGGAGATCCCTCACTCCCGTCTGCTGGTCTGGAAACTACTTGAGAAAGAGATGCGGTTGGCTCCCGACTGAACCCAGCTCTACATTTTAGAGCAGGTGCTGGGCGTTTTTCCATTCTTCCGTGGGGAGGTGTGGTTTACGACCCTGGTCAACCCTATTAGCTGAATTTAATTTACCTGGACTAGGTGAGCCAATCAAGCTGTAGCATTGCTAGCTAGAAACCTGGACCCGTGAACATGCGCAGTGTGTCATCCTTTATTTGTGTGTGTGTGTGTGTGTGTGTGTGTGTGTATGTATGTGTGTTTGGTTTTTTTTGGGGGGGGGTGCATCACTGCCCTCTGGTGGTCGTGGGAGCTACCCAACCTTGCTCCTGGAGAGCTGCTGCTGGATTTGAACCGCCAACCCACAGGGCCGCACAGGGCCGCAGTTCCGCACTCAACCACTATGCCACCAGGGCTCAGCCCCATCCTTTCTGACCTATAATGGATGCCCTTCTCCCTATAGCTGAGGCACCTAATTTTACAAAAAAAGCTACATAAAAAAGTGTGCTGAGGCTGAGCCCCGGTGGCATAAGTGGTTAAGTGCGGAACTGCGGCCCACAGGGTTGGCGGTTCAAATCCAGCAGCAGCTGGGTAGTGTTCACAACCACCAGAGGCAGTGATGCCCACACCAAAAAAAAAAAAGTGTGCTGAAAAACTCGGCTTATAAATGAGAATCTCTGGTGCATAGAAAGAGATTCTACCTCCCTAACGACTGGAATCTCTTTTGGCCCTTTCCCTTCTGTTCACTAGGGTCTTCAGCTCTTTGACAAGCAGAACAAAGCCCTGCATCTGGAGATGCGGTCTGCATTTGCTCCTGCACAAACATTTAAAGAGCTGCTATTATGGCCCGCGGGTCTTTCCTCTGCACTTGGAGGCTGACGCACTAAGGTGACGTAGATAAAAACTGCCCTGCATTTCCCCCCACAATAAGTGTGTGGTAGTCACAGCGTTCAACATTCCTGTTGTTTTTGCTGTTAGCAGCCTTCAAGTTGGCTGCATCCAATACAGAAGAGAACTGTTTCGTGGGGTTTGCTTGAGTGTAATCTCTATGGCAGCAGACTGGCTGCCCTTCATCCACTTGGTGGATTCCTTCTAACAACCTTTAGGTTAGCAACCAGACTCGTGCACCCTGGGCTCCTCTTCATACACATAGCCTATGTAATTCTCTTCAAGACCCTAAGAAAGAGATGCCTTAATCTCCATGGCACAAATAAGAAATCTAGACCTTAGAAGTGATAGTATCTTCTTGCCTGAGGTTTCCATGGGATGCCTTTGATACAGCCAGGGTTTTAACCCCAGGTTTTGCTTGATGCACCTCCCTGTTACAACCTTCATCTACTAAGCTAAGTATGAGGTTCCAGGCAAGATGGGAATTGGGAGTTCAGAAAACTCCCCTGGAGACTCAACAATCAACTGAAGAGTAGCATATTTAATGCATTCTCTGCCCTATGTGTACTCCCTGCCCTCTGTGCTGGGGAACACCCAAACAATGCTAGACAAAGCAACCCTTGCCATGATGAGGAGCCGAGGCACAGAGTGTAGGATGGGTCATTAAGAAAAACCACAGTGCCTTGAGTGTCCAGAGCTACCCTCATATTTTAACATACAAAGAGCTGTTACTCTGGAATATATGCAATGTGCTATAGAAATAAGGTAAGAAATATCATCTTATTGTTATTAGGTGCCATCCAGTTAGTCCCAGCTCATAAAGAACCCACGTGCAGAAACAAAACACTGCCTAGGTCTGCCCTGTCCTAACAAGGTTACCATGCGGGAGCTCATTGCAGGGACCCCCGTATCAATACATCTTATTGAAAGTCTTCATCAATATTTAACAAGATTGAAACTGTGATGAGATCTGAGGATCTATAGGAATCAACTGGGGAACTTGCTAAAATGTAGACTCTGATGGAGTATTTCTATGGTGGAAGTACAAATCCTAATTTGAGGTCAAAGTGGAATAGACTGGTTTGAAACCCTGCAAAATACTTAGTTAGTGGCAGAGGATGTCTTAGATAGAAGGACCAAACCCAAACCAAATTCCCTACCATCAAGTCAATCTCCTCTGCTAGCAACCCACTCTGCTAGAGTAGAACTGCCCTATTCCAGAGTTCACAAGGTAGTGAGATTTTATGGAATTAGAATGCTACATCTTTCTCCCTATAGAATGACCAGTAATCATTTAGCAGGCAGGATTAGAAAATAGCATGAGTCCATGTGACTTGACGAATTATGTCCATGGATATGCCTCACCAAGAACAGAAGAGATGCCTTCTCTGCTAACCAAGACTCTGGACTGGAATCCTGACCATGAGAATCAGGAGTGAGGAGACAGCGTATAAACTCTTTCATGGAAGTTAGGGATTATGAGAACCTGGAGAAAAGGACTTGAATTAATGTTCAATCAATAGATTGTGGCAGTCATGTGCTTATGTTAATTTCATGATTGAGATGTAAGGGTGGAGTCTAGCCTGTTAATCTGGAGATGGCCATTGAGTAGCCAATGAGGCTTCCGTGTGGGCATGGCTTTCTCCTGAGACTTCTGGGAAATCTTGCGATATTTCCCTCGTGGAGGTGAGAAGTTATCTCCCCAGTTGTTGGGAGTTAGTCTCAGAGACGATGAACTATGGACAAGACTAGGTGGCAACATCTGCAGAGCTGAAGGAGCCAGAGGAGAAGCCACTCAACCTTACCCTGATGGAACCAGACCTCTAAAGCTGGAGAAGCTACGTGGAGAGCCCTGCCAGCACTGAGTTGCTTCTACCACCACTGGATGCTGTTGATGGACCCTGAACCCTGAAAGTGAGGAGCCATGGGAAGAACCCTGCTGGTGCCGGGATGCTGCACCCACTGACCTGTGACTTTGTGAGTTGGAAGGAAACTTTATAGACTGATATCAGGCATATGGGCTAATATTGGACTTAGGACTTTGAACTGGACTGGATGCTTTCTTTTTTTTCGGGGGGGGGGGCATCACTGCCCTGGTGGTGGGAGTAGGAGGCCCAGCCTTGCTCCTGTGGAGCCCACTGCTGGAAATGAACCTCCATCCCAGTGGGCCACAGTCCCGCGCACAACTACTACGCCACTGAGGTTCAGCCAGGATGCTTTCTTAATGTTCTATTCCTCTTCTTTATAAATCATACCCTTATATCCATATGCATGTCTATGAAATTTGTTTCTCTAGTTTACCCAGACTAACACAAAGATGACAAGTTTAGAAGATTGTTTCTTTTCGATGATCTGTCAGAGAGGACTTAAAATGTTTTAAACCCACAATGAGCCAGTGGATAATATTTTAAGATACCTCACCAAGCTATGGAGAAACCAAAGATGGAGGAACATAGCTAAGTGAGAGGGAAAAAAATACACGTGTGATTCCGTGTCTGTGCATACTTATAGTTGAGAGGGAGGGAGAAGGATGACACACTTCAAATATTTGAATAGATCAAGCCTGTGTGGCTGTGAGAATCTCATAAGGCACTTGTGTTTTATTACTTGAGTCAATTATGTTGCTACATGAATATCTGAGGAGAGAAATCCATACGCCCTTATTTTAGTTCCCTCGGGATTTCTCATCTTATGACTCACTCACATATCATTGTGACTGCTGTTTCTGCAGGTGGCCGTCATCCCTATGCTTTCATGAAACAGGACTTAACACGTTTCCCCATATTTTCCAATCCAGTCTTTAAAAAAGAAAAATAGAAACTGTATCAGAGAGTCAGATATTTGGCTGCCTGGCTTGATTCAACACTTTAGTCCATTCTGGCCTTACAGTCTGTGTGGGGGTTGAACTGAGACACAGACATGAGGTGAGTATTTCTGCTGAGTCACAAATAGGATCGCCAGGAGTGCTGCCTCCCAGATGACTCTCGGCTATCATTGTGCTTATGGCCATCTCGGGAACTCCCCTTGGGAACTCCCAAAGGCACACCCTGAACCTGGGGCTTTCAAAGAAAACCCCTACAACAGAAGGAATCAACGACTGCACTGTTCCAAGTGTTAAGCCCTTCCCTACCGCATGTGCCACATCTCTTCTCACCTGGTAGAAACCCAGCGGGTGCAGAGCTGAAGAAGCCCTGTGTCAATGGGAACAGGAGTGGAGAAGGTGGGATTCCGGTGTCAGATTCCGCAGTCATAGCCTCACCATTCCAGGTCACTGGTGTTGAAAGACAATAGATTCTTTCTCCAGGCTAAATTTGTTCCTGCCACGTGGACATGATTTCCCAGCTGAATCAATAGTCATAAAACTTCACAGCTCGGAAAGATTTGGGAGCTCATCCAACCCTAGTCTTCCTTGCAATAGATGAGGAAGCTGGGTGCAAGACACAGATACTTGTCCAAAGTAAAGTAGTCTTTGTGTAGAAAAATATGAGCTGTAATTTAGGGCTCATAACTCCCATTCGTGCTATTTTCAATTACAATAAGCTTTCTTGCTAGACTGGCTCTTAGGGTATGTAAGGGCGTTGACATCAAAAAGGTGATACGTTAAAGTCTTGTTCCCCAAGATCATCAATCTCGTGTGGAATTCCATAAACTATCAGTATCTATGATATGGTCTTTGTCTCAGCTTGTATTTAAAGTCAGTACTTAAGTGGCCTTGGAGACACTAGAAGTCCACAGGCCCTCAAATTCACTTCCATTGAGTCCTCTGAGTTACAGTGACTCCACACAGGGATTTCAAGACTACAAACCTTTAGGGGAGCAGGCAGCTTCATCTTTCTCTACGGGGTAGAGCAATTGGTTTTGAATAACCACACTTTCAGTTATCTGCCCAATGTCTAACCCACAGCATCATAGGTTCTTGCACCAGCTGTTGATGTTAAGTGTCATGGAGCTGTTCTGACTCACAGTAAACCAATGTCCAACAGAACAAAGCACTGCCAACCCTGCACCATCCTCACAGTTTTTGTTGATGCCAATTAGGACAGCCACTACTACATCAATCCAATCCCTGGAGGGTCTTCCTCTTTCCCTGACTCTCTACTCAGCATGATATTCTTTTCTAGGGACTTCTCTCCTGATGACATGCCAAAAGTACATGAGACAAAGTCTTAACCATCTCGGTTATAAAAAACATCAATAGTTTTACTTCTTCTAAGGCAGATTTGCAGTTTTCCTAGCATTCCATAGTATTTTCACTATTCTTTATCAGCACCATAATTAAAGTACATCGATTTCCCTGTGGTCTTCCTTATTTCGTCATCCAATTTTCACATGCCAATGAGGTGACTGAAAAGACCATGGCTTGAGTCAGGTTCATCTTACTGTCCAAAGGGACATCCTTGCTCTTCAACACTATAAAGAAGTTGGGTGCAGGGGATTTACACAGTGCAATCCTTTGATTTCTTGACTGCTACTTCTATGGTTGTGGATATAAGCCAAAAGAAATCATGGAAAACTGGACTCTTTTCTCTATTTATCATGATGATATCTATCTCTCTGGCTGCATACTTTTTTTTTTACGTGGAGTTGCAGTCCATACTGAAGGCTTTTAACATATTCTTCAAGTTCTATTGACTTTCAGCAAGCACTTGTGTCACCTGAGTCTTGTTAACAAGCTTTCCGCTATTCCTGATGCTGCACTCCTTTTCACATAGTCCTGCTCCTCAGAAAATGTGTTCAGCATACAGATTGAATAAATAAAATGAAAGGATCCAACCCTCATACATACATCTTCTGTTCATTCAACCATGAAGTGCTCCCTTGTCCCGTTCGGATGACTGCCTCTTATCTATGGACAAGTTCTGTATGAGGCAATGAAGTATTTTGGCATTTCTACTCTCATTGTTAGGCATAGGTTGTTATGATCTACACAATCAAAGATCTCTTCAGTCAATCAGACACAAGTAAACATCTTTCTGGTATTTTTTGCTTCCAGCAAAGACACATCTGATGTCAGTAATGCTGTCCTTCATACCACATCCTCTTCTGTATCTGGCTTGAATTTCTGGCAGCAATATGCTGATGTAATGTTGCAAATAATTTGAAATTACTTTCAAACTTTTACATATATGAGATATTAATGATATTATTCATCAAATCCCCCTTCTATGTAGTGGTCTTTTTTCTGTAGAATAGGTGTAAGTATGGATCTCTCCCAATCAGTTTTTCCAGGTATCTGTCTTCCAAATTTCTGGATAAAAACCTAATGAGCCAGCCCGTGGGTTTGGTGGTTCAAATCCAGCAGTGACTCTCAGGAGCGGCACTGGGTAGCGCCACGACCACCAGAGGCAGTGATGCCCCCTCCCCCAAAAAACCCTAATAAGCGCTTCCAGCATTTCATGAACTTATTGAAACATTTCAACTAGTATTCCATCAAGCCCTGGGAGTCTTATTTTTGGATAATATTTTCAATACAACTTGAACTTCTTCCTTCAATAACTTTGGTTTTTGATCACAAGCTCTTTCTCACAATGTTGACCAATTATTTTTGGTATAGTAACTGTAGTCCATCCATCATGTGTGTGTGTGTGTGTGTGTGTGTGTGTGTGTGTGGCATCACTGCCCTGGTGGGAGGAGGAAGCCCAGCCTTACTCCTAAAGAGCTGCTGCTGGATTGGAACTATCAACCCTGTGGGCCACAGTCCCACACACAACCACTAGGCCACCAGGGCTCAGCCCATCCATCTTTTTTTTTTATTCTTCTTATACAGCTCAATATTTTGCCCATAGAATCCTTCAACATTTCAACGTGCGGCTTGATATTTTTCTTTAGTATTTTCAGCTTGAGATGTGATGAGCACATTCTTCGATTCTAATTTTTCTAACTCCAGATCTTGCATGCTAGATTATAATCCTTTACTTTGCCTTTCCAAGCTGCCTTAATGTGCTGTTCAGCTCTTTGCTTCCTCATGTGTTTCTCCATTTGCTTTAGTTCTATGACAGTCAAGAGCGAGTGTCAAACTCTCTTCTGATATTCATGTTGATCTTTTCTTTATTTCCTCTGTTTTCATGGTCTTTTGCTTTCTTCATGTATGATGTTCTTGATATCAACCAACAACTTTTCAAGTCTCTGTCATGAGTGCTCAATGTATTAAAATAATTCTTGAGATGTTCTCTAAATGCAAGTGGGTACATATCGCATATACGCAAGTATAAGCCAAGGCACCTAATTTTATCACAAAAAACTAGGGGGCTTTTTCAGCTCAAAAAAAATGTGCTGAAAAAACTCAGCTTACACTCAAGTATATAGGTATTCAAGATTGTATTTTTTATGTGTGGACTTGTTTACATTTTATTCCGCTTCAACTTGAATTTGCATGTGAACAGCTGATGTTCTGCTGTCCCAGGTCTTGTTTTAGTGGATAATATTGAATTTCTTCATAAAGATATAGTTAATTTGATTCCTTTATATTCATCTGGTGAGGGCCACTGTTAGAAGAAACCAGCCTCTAGCAACTGAAGAGTGAGTAGGCACCATTGTACTGTTACAATATATTAAGATTACAGTAAAGTCATAGAGAATAGGAAGGATAGGAGAGAGTAAAATAAAGGAGCCAGACACATTTTATGGTAGCATGCTCACCTCACTCCCTCTAAGTGGTCCATGTGGAGGTGGGAGAAGAGAGAGAATCTTTACTATTTGGGATATTTATATATAGCCAAAAGACACTCACATTCAGTAGTTACATACGACACAAGGTGGGCTGATCCCTGATCTCAGAGGTGAGGAAACCTAATACATGCATTGTGGGAAGAAATGAGGGGGCTGGGTAACACAGATGGAGGAGATAGCAACAGGATGTCTACTTCTGTAGGGAGATAAAATCAACCATGTGCTCATTTTAAGGCAGCACAGCTGTTGGAGCAGAAACTGTGGGAAGGATATTTAAAGCAGGATAATGTATTTGGACTTTATCTCTAACATAACCAAAGTTGTGGCTTTTCTGTCATGGAATACTAGCTTTCCAGATTCCCTCTGCTATGTTAGGGAGTATAATCCTTGTCATATTTCCCTCATTGTTAGTTTCCGACATTTTACATTTAGAGTGCTGCGTATGCTGTTGAAAAAGGAATTAGCAATGAGGAAGTCACTGGTCTTGAAAAATTCTATCCTGCAATCTCCAGCTTGTTTCTATCACCAAGGTCATGTTTTCCACTTTACCATTCGAATTGCCAAAAATTCTCAGCATGCCTTGATAACATGTTTGATTTCAGACTGAAAAGGTTGGTAGCATTCTTCAGTTTCTTCATCATTGGCTTTAGTGGTTGGTGTGTAAATTTGAATAGCAGTTGGGCCTCCTTGTATCCATGTAGACATGATCCTATCACAGAGAGCATTTCACTGCAAGACAGATCTTGAGGCATTCTTTTTATGATGATTGTGATGCCATTCTTTCTGAATTTATCATCCCAGGCCTAGTAAACCTTATAATTATTTGACTCAAAATAGCCAGTACCAATCCACTTCGACTCACTTATGCCTAGGATATTGATTTCTGTGCCATCCAATTCATTTTGATTTCCATCCAATTTTCCTTGATTAAATTTTGTATAGTCCATGTTCTGATACTTTAGGGATGTTAACAGCATTTCCAGGCAGGCCCCATCAGCGAATGAAGGCATCAAACGCTTCATTCTATCCATATCATGACATTTGTCTCTGTCCTGAAGAGGTAACTTTCCCAGCCCTACTCAGAGTGCCTTTCAACGCACGGGCCTCATCTCCTGGTGCCATCTCTGATGATGTTCTACTGTTGTTCATAGGTTTTCAGAGGCTTATTCCTCAGTAGTGGGCAGTCTATTCCATATCAGTCTCCTCTTAATTTAGAATCTCGGCTGAAACTTATACCCCAGGAGTGACCCTGGTATTTTAAATACCTGTAACATAGCTGCCAATATCACAAACAAATTCATAGACACGCATATGGATATAAGGGTAAGGTTTATATACATGAGGAATGGAACATTGAGAAAGCATCCCAACCCAGTCCAGTTCAAAGTCATAAGTCTGATATTAGCCCAGATGCCTGATATCAGCCTAAAAAGTCTCCTTCCGACTCATGAAGTCACAGGCCAGTGGATGCAGAGTCTCAGTGCCGGCAGGGGTCTCCCCATGGCTCCTGGATTTCAGGGCTCAGGGTCCATCAACAGCATCCAGTGGTGATAGAAGCAACACAGTGCTGGCAGGGCTTTCGACGTGGCTTCCCCAGTTTTAGAGGTCTGGTTCCATCAGGGTAAGGCTGAGTGGCTTCTCTTCTGGCTCCTCCAGCTCTTGGGACACTGCCATCTTGTCTTGTCCATAGTTCATCATGTCAGAGATTAACTACCAACAACTGGGGGGAGGGCTTCTCATCTCCACAAGGGAAATATCATGAGATTTCCCAGGAGTCTCAGGAGAAAGCCATGCCCACCCGGAGGCCTCATTGGCTACTCAATGGCTATCTCCAGTTTAACAGGCTAGACTCCACCCCTACATCCCAATCATGAAATTGGCATAATGAATACATAACCACCACATCACCATAGTACAGATCTTTAAGAGGGGAAAATTGGGAAATGCTAGATGGCAAGGAGATTGTTATCACAATTTTACCTTGGGTACTATATATTATTTTTAGTACCAGTTTTAGCCTCCTGAAAAGGAGAAAATAAAATATTTCTTCACCCTTTTTCAAGGGCTCATATGTGCCCACTTTGAAATATCCAGTCATGCTATACCAATTGACTTTCCTCCTTTTTCCACCAAACTGCTGGCAGCCAGGAAACACATGAAGATGAGTAAGACCTCTTCCATTGATGATTTTGTAAACTATGAGGCGTAAGAAAAAAAAGATAGCAATAAAATGTGATATCTATCACAGAGATATGAGTATATGCCTGGTGATAAGAAAACGAAATAGAACACATGCCATCAGGATGTCAAGAGAGTTAGCAGAGAAGAATGGAATGCATTCCATTCATTCTGTTACTCACTTAACAAATATTTATAAAGGGCCTGCTGCTGACGGGCAATGGGCTACAGTGACAAACAAAAACAAGGTGGCTGCTTTTATTAAGCTCTTATTATAGAAAATATGCCCCCAACCCCCTAGTAAATACATCATTAAAAAGATGAGAATGAGTACAAGGAACAGAAAGCATAATGGAGAGGCAGAGAATGACGTTGTGCGTGTGCATGCGCACACTCTTCAAATTAAGATAAGGTGATAATTAGGCAAAAACTAAAAGTAGTGGGGGAGGAAAGCTTGGATTATCTAAAGAAAGAGTGTTCTAAGCAGAAGAAATTGCAAGTGCACAATTCCTGGGGTCAGAAGTTAAGGGTTTAGATTATTCTATAGGCACAAAAGACTTTCAAACCATCAGAGGTCAGAAAAATGGCATTCACATTTAGAGAGATTATTCTGACTAGGGTATGGAGAATGACCTGGGCTAAGAAAAGACTAGAAGTGACAAGAAAATCTCAAAATAAAGGCAAGTCAGAGGATGGAGGTAGTGACTTAAGTATACTTGAATTACAGCTGACAAGAGATTTGTTCTTCTTGGCTACCCTAACTTTTCACAGATCATCAAGTTTTCTTTTTCTTCTTCTTTTCTTTTAATGCTTACTCTTTATTGTGCTGCATGAAATACCTAGGTAGTGCAAGTATATACTGTACTAAAGCACTCAACTCTCCAGGAACATTATGTGGTGAGGCCTACAGTCTCTACAGCAGCATCGTGAGTAGCCTGTGCCTTTATACTTTGCAGTTCAGGGCTGGCTGCTGATAGGAATCTAACAAGTGAAACAAAATATAACAAAACAAAATCTCCAAGCATAGGTACATTTTTCCAAACATAGACATACACTGCTTAAAATGGAGACACATCAAGGACATTTGATGCTGTGTCTATCAAATGTAGACTCTGAGATAGAAAACCGGAGGCACATAAAAATCCATTTTAACTTTAAAAATAACTTAGTTACAGTGATACTTGGTTTTGTGTCTTACCAAGGCATAGCTGATAGTCAAAATTTGGCGATAGAGGGCTGAGCCCCGGTGGTGTAGTGGTTGTGCACGGGACTGCGGCCCACTGGGATGGAGGTTAAATTCCAGCAGTGGGGCTGGGCCTCCTACTCCCACCGCCTAGAGCAGTGATGCCCCCCTCCCTCCCAAAAAAATTTGGCAATAGATATAAAATATAGGGAATCTATAAGAGCTACAAGCAACTTCCCCAAACCCTTAACATTATTCAAATGGATCACCAAGTTTTTACAGAGCGCTTCATGATGGCAGCATTCCAAGTTAATTATCAAAGGATGGCAGAACACAGGCAGAGGCAAGAAGGAGAAATGCTACCACAATGAGTATTCTGAGCAAGCCCCCAAGCACTTTCCCAAGGGGCTTTGCTGCTGTGGCAATGCCTTGCCCACGTTGTACCACATTCCCAGCCCACACAGGCTGAAGAGGTTGAGGAGCATGCCGCCTTTGAGATGGGCTGCTCTATGATACATCACAGCTACAGGGCGATGCCTTGGTGACTACATGCAGATTTCTGGGTCAGGCATTTAAGAAATGGGGAGGAGAGTCGTTTGTGAGCTGAGTTGGCCTTTTCCTGCCTGACACGGCACTGTCATGCCGTCTATGATTGTTGTCAGGCACAATTTGCTTCTGTTCATGTAATAGGTCATCAATGTAGAGGCATTCAGAAACACAGCCTCGAGTGGGACTTTCGTGACGAGTTCCTTACTAATTCATCATAGGAGCTCCCCACGGTTGGGGACAGCGTCTTATCTTGGTTTCTCTTTGGCACCAAGTGCTATGTCTTGAACAATTGCAGCCACTGTTCTGGTTAGTTGCCATAAAGTGGATTCTGACTCATGATGACTCCATGCATAGGGCTCTTAAGGCCGTAACCACTCGGACACAGATTGCCGCACCTGTCTTCTGAGATTCAAATGGCTAATGTTCCAGCAAGTACTCAACGAAATAGTAGTTAGCCATTTGTGCCACGCAAGGACTCGATTTAAATAAATTTGTCTTAAGAAAATAAATACGATTCTGGAGATAAAGATTCCCCACCCCTCGGTGTAGAAATCTAAACTGAAGAAATAGTGTACATTGTGTTGAAAAGTAAATAAATATTAAATGGGAGAGAACATAGGTGCTCCTTAGTATGGAAAATGTTAGCATGCAAGTGTACACAAAGACGGGTTTTAGTTTGCTATTAACTTTGTAGGGTATCCAGGTATACCGTTCAACATAAGCAATGCATTGTCATGGTTACATTTTACTGAACTCCATAGTTCATGCAACAAGTTCAAATTGGATGAACAAACAAATTTCTGACTTTGTTATATCACATGTTCCTATAATTCCTCTGTATATAGAATTCTGCTCTGGAAAGTAATGCAATGGAAAAGTTGACCTTAGTGTTCCTTTTGCTCTAAAATTCTATATTCCTAATGGTTGGAATGAACTAATGCCCCTTTCTTGTCTGCATAACTAAATGTTTGACTCCCTCCTCCCAGCTCAAGAAACTATTCATGAGGCTTAGTGGTGTGTCATTTCAGGGCTAAGAAAAAATTATCTACAGAGGGCCATTCATTCAACAAGATTCATTAAGCCCTTTCTGCTAGCCAGGCTCTGTGCCAGAAGAACGAAAGATTAAGACAAAGTCTATGCTCTCAGACCAGCAATCTCCTTAAGAATATCAAGTTATAAATATGATCATTTTACTAGTATCTTCAAATTTTCACACTTTCTTTAATATTATTGGATTTACCCAATAAATTAAGAGTCCCAGTGACAGAAAGAGAAAAACCTGTAAATAGTTTGTTTACTGACCTTTAGGAGTGTTTTCCAGTCGAGTCTGATGGGGTGCCACGCCATGCCCCACAGTCTATTTTTTGTATTTTCTGGGGACTTCATTGCTCTGCATCCCTTCGCTGCTCTGTTGCATACCCATAGTGCTTTGCCCCAGTGTGATGGGGTCAGATTAGGCACAATTCTGGCACTGTCTCCAGTGTTGTCCTGTAGCACTATGGGTCAGTGAGGAAGGTTGTATCTCGTGGTGGGGACAGCCCTATGGTCTTCTTTGTGCACTGGCTGCTCTGAACAGGAATATCATCCTAGAGGCTTGGTGCACCCACTCTCTGCCCTTCCCTTTTCCTTTGGTCTTTTGTGCTTACATGAGATGCCACCCCTCTCCTGAGTTGTAGATACAGCTTCTTATTTTGTCTCTGGTTTTGTTGTTGTTGTTGTTTTGTTTTGTTCTGTCTTGTTTTTGTGCGGTATTATTGTCTCTGCATGTCTAGCTAGATAAGATCAGCAGGATAAACAATCCAGGAGAGAAAACAATGGAACCAAAGGTTCAGGTGGGACAAGAAACAGGAAGAGGTGGGGGAAAGGAAGGAGGTGTCAACAAACCCAGATAAAAGGGAATAATATATAATCTAAAATTGATGGCAACAAGGGCATAGGCTGCCTGGTGAGGCTTGATCATGGGCAATGTAGCCAAGAGGAATTACTGAAACTCAAATGAAGGCCAAACATCATAGTGAGACAAGAGGAAAGTGAAAGAAAACAAAGGATGGAACTAGGAGGGAAAGGGCATTTAGAGAGGTCTAGCTACAGGCATGTATATATCTATATATATTTATATTTATATATAAGGATAGGAAAATAGATTTATGTACATATATTTATGTATTGAGTATTAAGGTAGCAGACAGACAATGGATCTCTACCCAAATACTCCCTCAACACAAGGACACATTGTTCTAATAACCCAGCATGCTGTCATGCTCACCTTCCTGACACAATTGCTGAAGACAAAATTGGTGCATAAGCAAATGTGGCAAAGAAAGCTGATGGTGCCTGACTATCAAAAGATATAGCATCTGTGGGTTTCTGAGATGATAAATCTGCAGGGGTAGAAGTCCTCCTCTTTCTCACAAGGAACACTGGTGGGATCTGATTGTTAACGGTCCAAAGTGGAATCCACAACACCATCAGAGGTCTAGGGCCTGTATGATTTGATACCTGTAAGTCAACTATCCCACCCCCCAACTTTTCTTTGCAAAAATTTATTAGCTGTGCTTGAAAATTCATGGTTCTATATAAACAATTAGCAGTTCATATGTGGATATTTGTTGGATTAAAAAAGGAATTGCATTTGAATGATAAATTAACCTGGAAAGGAATTTTTTTTATAATATTGCTTCCCCATCTAAGGATGTAGTATTTCTTACCATTTGTTCAGACCTAGATTTATTTCCTTCAATTTTATTGGTTGGCAGAAGCAATTGCAAACAAAGTGAATAAAACACATTTTTAAAAGAATAATGTTTTCAATGAAGAAAACAAATAAAAGATTTATAAGATATGAGCATTTACTTATAAATTGAAGAAAGCAATAAGCAAAAACTGAACCAAGTACACGAAGAGACAATTTACATAGGAGTAAATCGAAGTCACCAGAAAGCCTGTGAAAAGATACTAAACAGTGATCAGAATTTCACATGGAAGTACAATGAGATCTCACTTTGTGCCAGAATACCCCAGACTTCCTTACTAATATTCTGAATGGAATTATTCTTTGTTATAGGAGCAACTCTGAGGATTGTTGCTCCCTACTTAATGACTAGCTCATTATCTGACATTTTTCTTTTAGGGCAACAGCCAAAAATAATAATAATAATAACACTTTGTGCTTTAACAGCATATATCTGGCATTCATGATTGCTGAAATATGAGACAAGAGTAATGATGGCTGGTCACAAACATCAGGTTAGGGTTATGTGTCCACTTGGGTGGCCATGCTTCTCAATGATTTTTAATGAGCACATTTGGCAGTGACGTAATGATGCTGTCCTGATATAGTCATCCTCTGTTTTTTTTTTCTTTCTTTTTTTTTAATTTTTTTAAAATTTTATTGGGGGCTCTTACAGCTACTACAACATTCAGTACATCATTTGTATCAAGCACATTTGCACACATTTTTCCACATACATTTCCCAATATTTTCCACCTGAGCCCTTGATACAAGCCCCTTTAAAAAAAACCCTCCCCTTTCCCTCCCCCCCTTTTTAAAAAAATTAATCATTTTATTGGGGGGCCCCTACAACTCCCATCACAATCCCCAACAACATCAGTTGTATTCAGGCCACTTTTACACACCCATTGCCCTCATCAC